>JAABKJ010005296.1:0-23222 GCA_011634705.1 Andricus grossulariae
GGAGTTGGAATATGTGAAAATTACAGTTTTTAATTTTTTACACTAAGATCCCCTAAATTTAAAAATCTGAAAAAATTCACAATAATAACTCTTTGGGTGACTATTCTATGGTAAAAAACTGAGATAGTACTTGAGTTTCATCACACGAAAAAATACAAAAAAAAATGTTGAAATGTTTTTTGAGTTTGAATTTTCCACCAAAATTTTTTCGAAACAATCATGCACGCTGAGAATGACCGAAAAAAGTACTGTGAATATTTTCAGATTTTTTCTAACTATAGAAGCAGAGAAAAAACTAAAAACTAAAATGTACGTTACCCCCTCTAACTCATCCAATATGGCGGCTAACGGTTTGAAATTTTAAAACAAATTTTCTTTGATTGTATGCTTTCAAATGGCTGACTCAACATTGGATTCCCATTGGGGGCATTTTATGCATGCTTATCTGTTATACCCTTTTTTGCACCTTACAATTTCTTGAACCCATCTTCTCATAATATGTCCTAACTAAAATAATAATGAATATATTTCTGAGATGACCCTGGCTTTTTCAGCAAAAAAGCATAGCCGAGATTTTGTCACAAACGTTCAAGCGGTTCCATAGCGCAATTAGCTAAGGCATAGGCTAGGTACATACGGGTTAGGTTGTTTAGGTAGGGTTCGAATCCCCAGCGTAACACTGTTACGGAATTGTTACAATTAATGCTAAAACGTTTTAATACCGTCATGGAATTGTTACGGATCGACTACAGAACAAATTTACATCGTAAATCTATTACATATGTGTTACGGTACTATTACGGAACAATGTTACTCTGTAAACCTGTTCCTAAATTGTTCTAAAAATATTTTTGTTACATATAATGCTGTTCCAGAATTGTTATAGATCTCGGACAGAACATTGTTCTGTAACAGCGTTACAGAACTGCTACGTCCATTTGGGGATGACATTACTTAGAGCATGGTCTAAGTGTGTTCTAATCCTGTTACAGAACATGTTCTTTTGCGTTCTAGAACTGTTACATCACAGTTATATAACAGTGTCCGCTGGGATGAAAGCATGCATTGAGTCACTCTCGTTTTGGGTGTGACCTACCTCCAAAAAGCGGTGAACAATCTCGACATTGTAACGAGCTGACGCGAGAACATACATACTGTTTACAAATCGATTACGATTCTGGCCTCCGCAATTATCTGAGTAGAATACAAACTTTTTGACACCTCTCTCAACCTTTTTCTCGATATAATCCAAAACAAAACTCGCGATTTCGTTCGAAGCTTTTTCCCCTACAGTTTCATTCCAAACGTAACAGAAACGTTCATGTCGCGAACAGTCATAGACTGTGAAATTATAAACGGCGAATTTACGGTAATAGTAGAAGGCTGAAGTTTCACCACGAGGAACACTCATAAATTTTTGTAAATCAAAGCAAGATACGCATAGAGTGGAATCAGTATTCGCTTCTTTTTTGTCGTTATCCTTGCAATTTCTGGCCAAATCTTTGATTTTCAGGTGATGTTCGTGAGCGGATTTTCTTTCAGCTTTCTCTTGTTCGTTCAGGTGCTTCCAAGAAAAACATTGATCGCATTGGTCTTTTTTGGGTTTGAAAAACAACAGATTAAAGTCACAATTAAAAATTTATCTATATTGCCGTTCCGTTGTGAGGGTTTCAGTCGATTTTTCTGATTGCATCCAATCCTTGTACAAACAGTACATTTTTTTCACGTCCAGATTTTCTTCTAAATATTCACGGCTACTATCTTTTCTTATGTAGTGAGAAAGTACTTTCGGAAATCTGATGATATGCTCTCTGACGCTATTTGTTAATGCCGATGGCAATTGTCGTCTGCCGTGTTTTCCTCGCTTATCAGCTGAAACAGCTCCTCCGCTCCCTTGTTTTCTGTGTGCCGTTTTCAACCACGTCTCGCTGATACTCAGGGTGTCCAAGAACATCGTCTTGCGAACTGTGTGTTCTTCTCCATTAATACAAAATTTATAACAACGAGATTCGTTCTGTTTCGATTGCCACTTAGTTGTTTTCGTCTAAACAGGCTTTACTTCTATGCGTCGCAGTAGGTAGTACCATTTTTTCGAGTGTGAATCCAATAAGCAAAATTCCTTGAATACTTTGATTCTGTCTTCTTCTATCCCGAGCAGAGACTTCTTTCTTGCTACTTCTAGAAATGTATGCTTGGCCTCCTTGCCCGGACTTTTCACTTCATTTTTTTTTCAATTCTCTTGATTTCGAGAACGTTTCCGGGATCTTTTTTCAAAAGTTCACCCTGCAACTGATTCTTGTTGATTTTTTGGCTCATTAGCATCAAGTCCTGCTGGGTCGGCTTGCAAAACGTTAGCAGATGAATTAAACATTTGTGCGTTGATATTTAGAGATTCGTGATTATTTGCTCCATTTCCCACGATGTTCGCGTTATCAACTTTATCAGGAAAAGAACTTTTTTCCTCAGAGTTGACGAGGAAAGCATTACCAGTCACAATAAAAAAGAAGTTCATACCAAGTTAAATTAAAAAAGTTTACGCTTTTGCCCCAACAAAAGAAAAATATCATATGCAACATGACAAAATCTCTTCTTGAAGCATTATGTAGATTTCATACTACCAATATACCTAAATTTGCCAGTGTCACATGTTCCAGCCCACGGATTACTTGATTTTCCTTTGTAACATTTTTCTCCATTTCAGATATTTCTATAAACGTAACAAATACAAATTTAAAATATCTATAATACATTGTTAGTTTTGAATTTACCCTTTTACTTGAATTTTTTCCAATATCTTCAATTAATTTAAAAATGTAAAATAATTGAATTATTGATAACTTACGCGTAAACAAATTGACAAAATTACCCTTAAAAATAACTTTACAGTGCAGACTCAATATTACATCCAAAGGTGAAAAATTGTTTGAAAACATTCTAACAAAACAACTAAATGTTTCTACAAGATTCAAGCCCACTCTACAAGTCAAATTTGATTTATTTTGACAGTTGACTATTATAACAATTTTTGCTCACCTTGGTTAGAATCTACATTCAAAATCTCTTCGTCGATGATGCCTCTCTCACTTACGTTTCGATTCACTGACATGTCCATTTCTGACAGATTTAAACATGAAATGTCAAAAGTAATAACACTCTTTCAACTGTTTTCTCTTCAGGTGTTACTTCAGTCAATGCGAAAATGTTTTGGGCGACAGTTACGACAGTATGGAACGGAACAAACTCGAAAAATCATAATTCACCAAACTTTTAATAACGTCGCATATTTTCTATTAATTTTTCATAAATTAAATAATAGTACCATTAAATTGACAAAATTTCAATTCAATAGTCTATATGAATATCAATATTTCCTTAAAAAACGAGTTACGATACTTTTAAAACACTATCAAGAGATACGTCACTATGGAATTGGTGCTGCGAGTTACGATACTTTTCCAACATGACGACGAGATACGACAGATTTAACGCATTCTCTGGAGATACGTCAAAATGGCTCGGGACCGTCGAAATGACAGTTATTGAATTTGAAGTATATTTATAATTAATATAAAAAAGTATTTCTTCCTATAGCTGTAGCAATTAATACCATCTTTTCGACTATATCCTAGATTGCCCTCGAACTCTTGTAAAAATAAATATTATAATGCCAAATTTTACAACCAGTAGTTTTTCCGTGTACGTATGCGGACAAATTTTACATATCCATCCAAGGTTTCATTAGATGTTCGATGGATTGATTTTGTTAGATTATTTTGTTTTATGGACCAAAATACAAAAAGTTACAATATTATCGAAATTTTCGACAACAAAAAATACGTCTGCTTTAAAAACGATGATAACTGCCAAGGCAATGTGAGAGCAAAAATTCTGCGCAAGTGAGAATTTCATAAAAAGTCTCTGTTGCTTATTTTCAGTATCTTGCTTCGTTTTACAAAAAATTATTTAGAATTTCAAAGTGTAGTTTAATTATGAGAATTGCTTCTTCAAGACCAGAGAGATTTGAGAAAATTGCCTGATCCGAAAGTTTAATTATAATTTTGCAGGCTTGAAATGTCAAATAATAACTAAAAATGGAGACCAATGGTATGTTCTTTTTCAGCTGCGCACGATGTATTATTGGATATTGGTGAACGATATCCTTCGCCATGTCGACTGTGGGTCGGCAATCAATTGTTTGTTGGAATTTACGAACCGGATCAACTTAAAGTAAATATAAAACTTAACAATTTTGATTTTATTTTTCATTAATTTTTCAATATTTATTTTAAGACTCTTTTAACAAGTCCTAAAAGCATGGAGAAAGCTATTATATACCAATTCGCTCGGCCCTGGTTGGGAAATTCATTGATTCTTGCTCCAGGTAATTCCCGTAATTATAAAAAAATACAAATGCATATATGTACAAGAAACGCAATTTTTGATACATTGATATTCAAAAAAATTTAATATGACTATTATATTTCTAATGAAAATTAACGTCGGAAATTTTTAAAATATATTAGCATTTTATAATTATCAGATTTTATTTTTCTACATTTGAGAGCATAATGAAAATTAAGGCAAAATATTGATATAAAAAGCGATGAAGAACGTTTGTTTTTGTCGCTAAAAAGCTTTATAGTGTAAATGTGGAAATAACTAAAAAAAATTGTGTATAACAACTAATATTGATGAGAATATTTTTTTAAGTAAATTTAGGAGCCGACTCTTAACTAATTCTGATTCAAAGTCGCCCAAAAACTTCATTCCCAAAATTGCTGACTTTTTTCGGATTTTAACATTGTAACATTTTTAACATAGAATCTCTTACAAACGATGTGAAACAATTACATTTTAGATTAGACTTTAAAAAAATCAAATTTTTTTACTTATTTATTTCAACCAAAAAAGATTACTACAATACTACTTCAACCAAAGAATATGAATTTTCAATCCAAACTTTAAACTAAAACAGTTGCATTTGCAATCAAATAACACTGAATGTTTTGGAAGACAGTAGAATTTAAAAACAAAAAAAGAAGAAGAATTTTAAACCAAAATTACGATTTTTTTAGAAAACAGCTGAATTTTCAACAAAAAGATCAATTTTCAACAAAAGATGTGATAGTTGATATTTCAACAACAACAAAAAAACGTTTTCAACAAAATAGTTAAATATTCAACCAACGAGTCAAATTTTCAATCCTCAAAAACTATATTCTCAACAAAAAATGTAATATTTATAGATAAATATTAATGAGACAATAGTAATATCTGAATTTTCAACCAAGAAAATTAGTTTTGTACCAAAAAATACAGAATAATAGAATGGATAATAATATAATACTAAAAGCTACTAATAGAATAATAGCTTACATGGAAATTGAAGTTCATTTTTCATAGTTTTAAAATATTGGGTTAGAAAACTAAAAATTTGGCACTAAAAATAAAGTGTCCGACTACGCAAGATCACATCCAAATTGTTGAACTTGCAAGCCAATAGACGAATTTCGGCAAAATAGTTGCTTTATAAATTGAAATAGCAATTTTTAACAAAAAAATGCATTTTCAACAAACATTTGCATTTTTGACTGGAACGGAGGAAATTTCAAATCAAGGATATTAGTTTTCTATTTACTCTTCTGATTTTCATGACATAACATAATCTTCTATAAAGGGAATAAAACAATTTTGAATTATAATTTATTACCTTCGACAGTTATTCAAAGTTCCTCTGTTAGAAATTTCTTGACTTTTTCAAGATTTTTTTCAAAAACTTATTCTTTTTCCCTAGCCTTCCCTGACCAATAATATTCCCTAACTTTCCCTGACACCCAGGCTTTTTCTGAGCTACGGCCACCCTGAGATTAAGGAAGTCAATATATAAAAAAATTACCAAAAACCATTCAATTAGGCGTCATTCGACAGAAGTTTGAATTCACTAGAAAATAATATTGTGAAAATCATATTATATTACTATAGATATAATAGAGATAAAAAACGTTTTGAAAAATATCAATGTACCTTAATAAATTAACTACCAATGAAGATTCTAATACTTTTATTTTGTCTACATCAGTTCCAATATGGCGTGCTCATCGTAAGTTAATTCAACCTGCTTTTAATCCTCTAACTCTACGAACATTTGTGCATATTTTCGATAAACATGCAAAGTCAATGACAGAAAAAATGGAAAAGGAACTTGATGGAGGTGAATTCCAAGTTGGTCCCTATTTGATATCTTTTGCTTTCGATGTTGCTTTAGGTAAGAAAAACTAAGATGAATGACAAATCATTATGTTTTATTGATGCGTATTTGTTGCAAATTTTTCAAATTTGATCGTTCACTTATTATGCTTTTAGAAGGTACAATGGGCATATCGGAAACTTCCGACTCAAAAATATACACACATTATTCTGAATGTGTAAACAGGTATAAGGAAATTAATTTATCTTACCTTAATAAATAGGCCTTATCTAGGGTCACATAATGTAACAATTATCTGATTTCTACCTTGATGGCATTCTTTTTAGCCAAACTCACATTCACACGAATAATGTGATGACGAGTTAAAAGTTGAAAAAAAACTTCTAGAATTTTTTTAAATTATAAATTTAGGCAGCAGGAGAGGATTGCGCTAAAAACTGCGATTGGTAACAGTGGGAGGGGTGAGTCTAAAAAGGACTATACATTTTCTGGAAACAGTTTTTTGATAACATGCATAGTCTTTGTTTTAATTGTAAAAACTTTATCAAACATAAATAATTCTACCTTTCGGCTAATTTGTACGAGACACAAAAAAAATGCTTCCTCACGAAATCGTTCATTCAAAAAAGATCTACAAATTTGTAAGAATTCATTTTTTGATCAAATGCGCCTATTGATGCCAGCAGATGACTTCACTCATTGACAAAACATAACTAAAATGAAGAATCATATTTTTATTAAAGACAGGTTCACACTTTATGCAATAGACCTTCTGTTTCCTTAAATTTAGGATTTTTTCAAATTAAGGAACCATTGGTGTGAAACTTCAGAGAATCTCGATTTGGGCCTTGTCAGCGTGCAAACGACTTCACTTGATGTCTTCTTGCGAAAAAAGGGTAAATAAAATGGAAGCTCCGATTGCGCAATTTGATTTTTTATACTTTTCCGAAAATGAAACAATTGAAGGCTGCGCCGGATCACGCCAGATCACAACTTAATCCTTTAATGTTTTTATGTATCGTATGGATAAAAACAAGAATTCGAAGCAGTCACATTCACAGAGCATTCACGTTTACTTAAAACATAGAATAGTTGCATGCTTTCAAGCATAAGTAAATTTTGTACATATCTACACTCCGCAGATTTATTTCCCAGCACCTAATTACTGATAAATTCGTATTCACATCAGACACACAAAAGTCAATATACGTTCCAGTCGCCCGCGTTCCTCGTCAAGGTGAACTTTGAGCGTGCATCAGCCGTGAAATATTTGATCAAACCATCTGCAATCCCAGATTTGAGCACACTAATACCATGTATACAAAATTTCGTAGTTGGTAACCTTGGATGGTAACTTTAGATTTTAGGGGTTTTGTACAGGAATTTTGGATTCTGGCCTACTGTACCCTGAATGTCTCTTTTGTCTTTGTTTCGGGTTGTGGCTTTTTTATCTTTCCTGCCTCTACTGATAATCCAAATCTCTGCAAAGTCATGTCTATGCGTTCCTGGTATTCGACTTCCCTATGCAGGAACTCCGGAAGTTTCTTCAGTCAATCTTTGGCTCATTTTTGCCATCAGCATCTGTCGCAATGTACTGCCCGTTCCTTTGCCAAACATGCAGAGCCTCCTTTGAAAGAGAAGTCTCGACCAAAGGGTATAACATGGCTGCGCACTTATCCATCGTTACACCAAGCAAGATTTTGGAGGACGAGTCTCAGTAATTCGCAAACATAAAATCCTACAACAATTTCGCCGCGTCAAAACCGATTTTTGAAACTCGTAGTGACTTTGCTATATTTTCCCGCAGTGGGTGCAAAACTGCATACAACTTCACGTGCTCGTGAATCTGGAACTTTAGCTTGAATGAGATACTGGAACTTGTCTTCGTTTTTTATCGAGAGATCTTCATAGGCTTTTTTCAAGACACTCCCAAATGGAAGCAACTCTTTCACGTTTCCATTAAATTTTGGCAGTTCGATCGTCGGTAGTTTCAATGTTCTCCTCGCTGCTGGATTCGATGCTGCTACTGATACCTGCGCGTGTGAATTACTTGTTTCTGAAAATTCACAAATTCTCAGTCTTGCAGTCAAATATGTTATATAGTAGTCATCGTCACCCTCTAGTTCCTTGGCGATGTCATCATCATTCATATCTGACTTGAAAAGTTCTTCATTGTACGTTGCATACACCGCGTCTTAGTCGGTCGCCTTAGTCTGCAGAAATTGAAGGGCTACTATTTTTTTCTTTTTAGGACAGTCACTTTCGCAATTTGCTACAAAACCATTACGCGCTTTAGTGAAGGCTGCTTATTGAGCTTACCTTTAATTTTTTATGGCGTCCATCATCTTCGTGTATTCATAAAACGATCAAACTCAAGCAGTAACACTTCCTGGTAACCTGATTTACCAAAAGTCCTATCACTGTTGCCAAATGTTCGGGATTATCTTTTGGCCTAAGGGGAATACAACACGTCAAATAAATGTGCAATATTTATTGGATTGTTCAAATAAACCATTATAAAGATATATCGAGTGCATTTATCGAAATACGTACGAAGCGACGCTATCGATTCTCGCTTTCCTCTCATCTGACCATCTGGCTCAATTCCCTGTTTCAACTTTTAATAGATAGCGCTAGCCTAATCATCATTTTTGGATTTACCCACGAGATCAGACTTCACAAATCCATTACAGTTAGTGAGGAGATCTTTTCAGATTAATGATGCTTTCACATAGAAACGGTTTCCGTGATTTAAACAAAAAATCTTGAAAAACAGTCATTTTTGTGTGCAGAATAAATAATAATGGTGATTTCAATATTAGAGAATGTTGTTTCGCTTTCCTGAAAAATTTCGATTTTGTTGGTTATCTAGTTCTGTACTTCAAACCTGAAATTTGTGTTTCGGCAATGGCTACGCTACATTCGTTGAGTTCGGTGGGGGGTCAGAATAGCCAACAAAAAATTAACGTTGTTTATAGATGGTCCCTGAGGTAGAAATCGGATGAGTGTTATACGGTCTTAAGCCTTTTGTTTTATTTTATTATATTATTAACAGAACCACGGAACTGCTAATGGTTCGAGGTTTGAGACTTTGGTTACATCCCGACATCATTTTCAATCTAACCAAAATGTCTAAGGATTTTCACAAAGGCATCGCCTGGATGCACCGTACAGCACATTCTGTAAGCAACGCACAGCGTAATATACATAAATTTGAAATTGAATTTCACTAATTTTGTATCCAAATATATTACTTTTTAACACTTTTTTAGATAATAGCAAAGAAAAAAATGAAATTGGAGAAACCTAATGAAGTTGAAAAGGGTAAAAATATAATTCTATTATGAAAACAGATACAAGTATAAGATTCATAAATGATAATATCGGGGCCTTTATTCCATAATGCATCACGTTTGAACACTATATAGCTTCAGGAGCGGTATGAAATAGAGGCGTCGATATATGGTTAAAAAACAGGTGAATTTTCAGATGAAATTGTGAATCAAAGAAAAGGATTTTTGGACATACTCTTAGACCTACAAGATAAACAAAAATTCTCTGAAGAAGACCTCTGTGACGAAGTAAACCTCATGATAGCGGCGGTAATTATACTTAGTGCTTCTTAAGTCAACTTATAATTTCTGAAATAACACTAAACATTTCTTAATTACCATAAAAAATTTGTGTGAAATTATAGGCATATGACACGGTGTCAGTTACTCTTCAGTATATAATGTTGGTATTGGCATCCTATCCTGACGTACAGGTAAGATAATCTCAAACCGAAATTCTTGCGAACTAAACCATTTTTTATTTTAATAAGCATTATCATTGAAAATAACTCCCTACTGAAGTTTCAAAGTTATGCAATTGTAAAATGCAAATCCGTAAGTTCTGACTCCCGCTCCACTATCTTACGTGATTTTATTGAGTACATTTTTTGTTCGTCAACTTATAGGGGGGTATTTCAAAAACAACGTAAGACGATTTAGATGTGAGAGAGATTTTCTAAAATCTTACCGTTTCTTATGAATTAACAAAGTTTTGAATTTTGAAACGAGAGGGTTAACTTTCTGACTAAGAAGTCAAATCTTGAAAAAGCACATGAATTTTCAACCAAGTAGATACGTTCTAAACCAAGAGGATTGATTTTTAACTGAAATAGCACAATTTTCAACAAACCACATGCATTTTTAACCAAATAATTAAATCTTCAACAAAAAAATTAAAATTTTCAAAGAAAAATTGCATTGAATTATTCGTCAAACAAATTAATTTTTTGACGAAAAAGGAACGGCTTATCAACAAAATGGTTACATTTTTTAACTGGAGTAATGATTTTCAACAAGAATAACGAATCGTTAACTATGAAAATGCATTTTTTAACAATTAGTTCAACTTTCGACCAAATAGTTGAATTTTTACCAAATTATTCCATTTTCGAGCCGAAAATACGAAATTTCTACAAAAAAGTTGAATTTTTAACCAAAGAGGATGACTGTGAAGCTCGTGATAAATTAATAGCAATGTATGTCATTAATAGACTAAGGAATAATAACTTACATAAAAATTGAAGCTCATTTTTCATAACTCTAAATTATTGGGTTAGAAAACTGAAAATTTGGCACCAAAAATAAAGTGTCCGACTACGCAACATCAAGGTCCTAAATAAATTATGAAATTTCACGTTTGTAAAGCTTAATACTCATTGTTATGAATACGTTTCAATTTCAAAGTTTATAATATCTTAGGAATCCGGAGGGGGGGCGTAAAGATTACAGAAAAACACCTTACTTAATTTGTGGATGACCCCTTGCTTATATCGAGAACCATATGCAAATAACTCTCTAACTTTTGGACACGTCACATCTGTAAAACAGAGTGCCAATTAATCCTGGTTGGACTGTTAAGAACTTTGATTGGTTAAACACTACTTCCGTCATGCCAGCAAATCAAAAATAGCTCATTCTCCCGCGAAAAATTGTAAAATTACACTTTTCAAATATAATACAACTATGAACACTTATTAAAAAAACTTTCCTCAGGTAACTACATTATGTTTGTAGTACTCTATTAATTTATCAAGGAAAAACAAACATTTAAAATCATTCAACTCATCTATTTTAAAGTAAACATGCAAACTTTCGAAACTGAGATATTTAAATTAAGGCATTGAAAATTCGGAAATTTGGACAATCTAGAATTTAAGCAGTGTGAGAATTAATTTATAACTGATTGGGTTTAGGAAAAAATATATCAAGAGTTAAAGCATATTTATGGTGAGGTAATTCCAGAAAATGTTTCTGTTACGAGTGAAGACTTAAAACATATGAAATATACAGAAAGAGTGATTCAAGAATCAATGAGACTCTTTCCCACCGTAGCATTTGTTACACGAAAAGTGGAGCAAGATCTTGAAGTAGGTTGGTTATTGTTCCATTTGTTAACAAAATTTTCTTTCGCAATGAAAGTCTAATTATTTATCGAAATTATGATTTAATTTTTAGGAGGCTACACATTGCCGAAAGGTTCCACGGCTTTTTGCTCTATGGCAAAGGTTCATCGCGATGAAAAATACTGGCCTGATCCATTGAAATTTGATCCTGATAGATTTCTTCCTGAAGAAGTCGCGAAACGTAATCCATACTGTTATTTGCCCTTTAGTAGTGGACCAAGAAACTGTATAGGTTACTATTTAATAACATTGATTACAAAAATTAACTTTTCAAATCAGGCCAATATTTTACTAATAAAATAATCTTTTTTCTTCGTTTTTAGGTTCTACATATGCCATGATGGAGATGAAGACAGTTGTAGCTAGAATTCTTCTTAAATATATTTTAAAAAAGAAACACATCCGACCCCTCACAAGCATTAAACAAAGAGTGGAAATGGTAGCCCATCCTGTTGAACCAATTACTATAGAAATTCAGAAAAGATTACCAAAGACATTGGATGACTAAATTTTGTAACACTTAATACATAAAAAATCTGCCTCTTGTTCAAGCAAATTCTCATCGAGCGCTTTTCTTATGTAACTTCATATTCTAAATTTCGTACATATGTAAGTATAGTTAAATCGCGCTTCACCTCCGATTTTCAAAAGACATTTCTAATGTATATTTATTTTATATAAGCTGCCTTTCAATAAAAAGCTACAATCGTTTCTTCAGACTTTCTTCCGTATCTCGCGTTATTATGCTAAAAAAAGGATTATCTCATCACTGCCTTTTTTCTACCCTTGTTTGTGCGCCTGTGTATCTCCCAATCGATCTTTCTGTCAGTAATAAATATTCAAGTTATACGTACTTATCAACTTGTTCTATCCTCTCATCGACAATGTTAGATACTGTTTTTTCACCCTTTCCTGCAAACATAATAATGTTTATTTTATTCACATTAATCTTACGACGCATGTTCTTCATGCTAGTATTCAGTCTGCTCAACATTATCTGCAATCCCTCGATCACCCTGCTATAGCAAACTTAATATCTGAAAATGCTAACCCATGCACCTTCACTATGCTGAGATACACACCTGGTTTGTCTAAGAAAGCCATTCTTAGACAGTTATTCATGAATATAATGAAAAGCCATGAGGACATAACGCATCCTTTCCTAACACCTTGCATAATATTGAACCAGTCACCCAGTTGCCTATTTCCCCTCACACTCGCTTTCCGTACCTTTTTAGAACTTCCCAAAGCATACTTTTATCAACCTTAGCAAACGCTTTTTTTAAGTCAACAAATGCACAGAAAACTTTTTTATTTATTCTCAAACTTTTTTCTGTAATCTGTCTCAACCTAAATATCTTTTCTGTATATATTGGAACAAAAATCGCCTTTTCCTAGTCATCTGTAACTTCTCCCATCTCCATTCGTCACCGTATTTAAGCATTTCGGCGTAATACCATCTACACCAGAAGCCTTTCTAATCTTTAAGTTCTTAATTATATCTTTAACCTCAGATAGACATATTCTTTCAACTGAGTTTTCCAACATACCGTGTTCTATGTCGTAGCTGTGCTGCCATGAAGTTCCACCCCCAAACAAGTCCTTGAAAGAGTCTCTTAAAGCGTCTAGTATCTCGTATCTATCATATGTGACCGTCCGCGAAGAAAGGGACCTAATGCGTCGGAGCTGAATTTCAAAGGACGGGCGATCGTTGCACAGTCCATAAGCCAGCATTTAATTAGTGGGGATGCGAATACGAAAAGCACCCCCTCCACTTACCACTACACTTTTAGGCACGAGCCATAGGAGCTCACGGATACATCCCCTACAGCTGTAGTGGAAAGTGGTGGGGCTGACTTTCGTAGGACTCTCGTTCAGTCTCCGCGTACTCTTATCATGCCCATGTTTGCAGCCTTATAACAGGAAAAGTTACAACATTTCTTATAATTCGAAATGAAAGAGTAACTCAGGAACTATCGATTGGCGTAAGAAAGTGAAAATCGATTCTTTCAGCATTAGGTCCCTTTCTTCGCGGACGGTTACATATACCATTTCACCCTTGTTATTTTGCATGCAGACTAACTCCGTACTACAACACCTTTCATAATGATCGACGCAAATTTCAAAAACAGGTACTTGCTTCCTTAAAATTCGATTTTCCGTTTCTTCTCTTCAACTTTGACATTATCTTTACTTTCTTTAACTATTATTTTGACTCTCCTGCTTTTGTCTCTATAATCATTTTTAAGTGTATTTCTCTCATCATCGCTACGGTCTCTGATGCTCAACTTTCTTAGATACGCTTGCTTCTCTCCATGGACGCCTCCTACGTTGTCCTATCTATGCGTTTGTTTATCCTATTCGATAAATCTAGTTGCACTTATGGCTTCTGTAAATTCTCAATTTTGATTCGAGTCTGCTTCATGTATCTTTTACCAGCTCTCTGAGTCTTTCACCCGCAGCAACAAAGTCAATTATATTGTGGCTACCTCATCTACATCGCGTGTGCAAGTGCAAATATTTGTATGCTCAAACCAAGCATTTCTAATAAGCAAGCTCTTTTCGAAGCATAAGATAACCAATCTGTCTCCGTTACCAATTGTTTTTGGATCTCCTAAAATTACTTAGGACCCTTTCCGCGCCCTTTTCTACTCCTGACCATAGTTCAAGTCCATTATTAGTTGAATTTATAATTCAAAAAGATCAATTTTCAACCAAAAAATATTTTCGACAAAAGCGATGAATTTTCAATCGAAAATTACCAATTTAGAAATTAAAAAATTAATTCTTACTGAAACAGTTTAAATGAAAAGCAAATAGTTGAACTTTCAAGCAAAAAACGCCAATTCTCAAAAAAAAATAGTGGAACTTTTAACAAAATAATTAAGTTTTCAAGCGAAAAGAACGAATTTTTCGAAGGCAGACGAATTTTCAACAAAAAAGTTTATTTTTGAGCAAGGGGGTAGTTTCTTGAAAACAGGATGAAGGAAAAAGATTTAACTGAAAAGGAGCAAAAGAGGGGAATAGAGAAAAGGGTGTGAAGTCCGAAACATGAAAGTGATCCTAAAACTTATTAAGTTACTATTGAACAGTACCTTTCCGAGCTACCTTCCGCATAATTCAAAAACTTTGTTCTTTCATCAGAAAACGCACTAAATGTTATCTAAGTTCTTAAGGCACTTGCAATCATAAATAAGAGTAATTTTAGCATATTTGATTTTTCATCAAAAAAATATTAATTAATATTTGAATAATTCATATATTTGAACTCTGAGTTGACTTCTGTTACAAAGTAAAAAGATGAATTACCATTTATTGTTACATAATTAATGTTGCATTCACAAAATACAAGATTGCACAGGCACCATCTATAGAAAATGAAACAGGCTCTTTCAGTTTTGAAAATATATTATTCGATATTATTTATGAATCTTAAAAATAAATTATGTAAAAAAATGATCACTTTAGGCATTTATAGGCATAAAATCATGTCACTGCTAACAGTGGCTGACGCTTTCATTTGAGGACAATTGAGAGACAAAATTATTTCTCGTTCATTTTAAATGTTCACCCTTGGAAATCTTTTATACAGTTTGTTTATAAAATAAAAAAATAACACTGAATAACAAATTTTCATTGATGAATTCTAAACCTCACTGGCAACATAAATTAGGGACAATGAAGAGATAAAATTATTTTTTCTTGATTTCAAGTGTTCACCGTGGGAATTTGTAAACATAATTTGTTTCTATAACTAGACAATATGATTGGGAGACATATTTTTATGATCAAGTATCACTTTATCCATAAAAGTACATCATGTCAATGACGAAATATCCTTTAGAAAAGATAAATCCATAATATTCAGCATTTGTGAATAAAACTTGTTTTCTCTGACGCCCAATTATAAAAAGTAAGTAATTATATTCATAGCGTCGTTCGCATGTATAAAAGCAACTTGAGTAAGAAAGTCTCAGTTTTATTTTTATTTTCGCAATTAACAGTTCACCAGATTCGTGAAAATGGCTGTGATCTTGTATTTGTTTATCGCTATTTTAAGTCTTATCCTATTATTGCTCTTTGACTACGTGAAGAATATTCAATTTTATAAACATGCTTCCAATATTCCTGGGCCGAAGTCATTACCTCTTGTTGGAAATGCTCTTAGTATTCTTGGAAAGGATACCTCTGGTGATTTTGTTTAATTAATATACGAATTTTAGATATACTCTACGCAACTAAAATGTCATTATTCAATAGTCGTGCTTTTTTCTAATATTTTCCAACAAAAATATTTTAAAGTTTGATAAGATGTCCCACTTTTCAAGCTTCTCTCACAATTCGGTGGAAATATCTTAACCCAAAGGTGCAAATACCAAAAATGTTTTTCGTGATTTTGTATCCGGAATCTATTTTCCGAGAAAAAAGAAAATCTTTGCGCTGGCCTTTTTTTAAAAATTCAATTTAAATTGTAAAAAATCAAAAATCCGGCAGTTCTTTTGAAAAAAAAAGAGATATGAAAAACACTCCTAACAATCAAATTTCAAGGTTATCATTTGGAGGGATTTCATGTGACATGGGTACTAGGGTGGTTCAAATTTTTCTTCTTCGAATTTTCATGCATATCGCCCAGTAATTTGTTCGATTTCACAACAAAAAAACCCATAAAAAATATTATATTCAGAGGTGGCGCAAGCCCCATGAAGTTTAACACGTATTTCCTATAAGGAAAAGGATGTTTATGTAAATTTAATTCAGAAGCGTCAACTTTAGGTGAATCGAGTTGAAACTCAAAATTTTTCTTCAAAATTAGCCATAGAATATGAATGGAATATTTCTTTTCGAATATCACTAATTATGATTTTTTGTGGTTTTTTAATTCAAATTGTTTCTAATACATAAAACACCAATGTACACTAATAATAATCAGATATTTACATAAATATTTAGAAAATTGCAGTTCTTTCCAAAATTTTCCACTTTTTGTCCAATTTTTAATTTGAGTGAGGTAAATAATTAATTGAAGTTAGCGAAATTCATTATTCAAACAGTACAATATTATTTTCAATAATAATCAATTTAGTTAATGCTAGAATATTGCGGTTTGTTATGAAATTTTTATCTATTTGTCTACTTTTCACTTGGAGTGAGTTAATGATTATTTCTATTTAGGAAAAATCATTATTTGAACAAATTATTATTGTTTATAACTATTTCATTTTTTATTAATGCTAGACAGTTAAGGCTTCTTTTAAAATTTTTTACTTTTCGCTCACTTTTTACTGAGAAAATTGATAAGTGCTAAAAAGTTGCGTTTTTTTCTAAACTCTTAAACTTCTCCTCCACTTTTTACTTGTTAGTGAGGTAATATTATAATGCAAGTTTAAAAGATGCGTATTTAAACAATTGATAATTGATTATGACCATCTTCTCTCAGAGTAATGCTCAAAAGTTTCCTATTTCCTGAAATCTTTAGTTTTGCTTTGGCTTTTTAGTTATGAACAAATAATAAGTGAACATCAACCAGAATCATTTTATGTATAGTGTTATGTTTTTTAAGTGAATTATTTTTGTTTTTTCCCCAATGTGTAGTTTATTATTGAGAATTTTTCCCTTCAGCCAGAGAGATTTAAGAAAATTACCTAATTTGAAAGTATACTTACAATTTTGCAGGCTTAAAATGTCAAATAATAACCAAAAATGAAAACCGAAGGTATGTTTTTTTTCAGCTGCGCACTACGCAGTATTGGATATTCTTGAACAATATGCATCGCCATGTCGACTATGGCTGGGTAACCAATTATTTGTTGGAATTTACGAACCTGATCAACTGAAAGTAAATATAAAGCTGAACAATTTTTATATTATTTTTTATTAATTTTTTAATTATAATTTTAAGACACTTTTAACAAGTCATAAAAGCATGGAGAAAGCTATTGTATACAAATTCGCTCGGCCCTGTTTAGGAAATTCATTGATTCTTGCTCCAGGTAATTCCCGTAATTATAATTAAATACAAATTCATATATGTACAATAAACGAAAATTTTGATACATTGATATTCAAAACAAATGTAATAGCACCATCATATTTCTAATACAAATTAACGTTCAAAATTTCAAAAATATATTAACGTTTCATAATTATCAGATTTTATTTTTCTAGATTTGAGAGCAGATTGAAAATCAAAGCATAATATTGATATAAAAGCATTGAAGAACGTTTGTTTTAGTCAACAAAAAGCTGTATAGTGTAAATGTAAAAATAACTAAAAGAAGTTGTGAAAAACAACTAATAATAAGTAGAATTTTTTCTCAAGTAAATTAGTAGCTGACTCTTCACAAATTCATATTCAAGGTTGCCCAAAAATTTCATTTTTAATAATTTCCTGACTTTTCTCGTATTTTTTACCCACCAATTTTTCATGACTCTTCTAATGTTTTTAACATAACATAAGCTTCTATAAACGAAATATAACAATTTAAAATCAATATTTATTATCTTCGACAGTTATTTAAAGACCAATAATGTTTCCTGAATTTCACTAATTTCCAGTTTTTTCCTGAGCTACGGCCACGCTGAGGCGTAATATGACACAAATTTGAATTCATTTGAAAATAATATTGCAAAAATTGTATTATTTTATTAAAGATATAATGAAGATGAAAAATGTCTTAAAAAATATTAATGTATCCAAATTAATTAAGCAACAATAAAGATTCTGATACTCTAATTTTATATCCATTAGTTCCAATATGGCGTGCTCATCGTAAATTGATTCAACCTGCTTTTAATTTTCAAACTCTACGAACATTTGTGCATATTTTCGATAAACATGCAAAATCAATTACAGACAAAATGGAAAAAGAATTAGGTGGAAGTGAGTTCCAAGTTGGTCCATATTTGACATCTTTCTCTTTAAACGTTGCTTTAGGTAAGAGAAGTTAAGATAAATGTTGAATAATTATATTTTATTGATGCACATTTGTTGCATATTTTTTAATTTAATTATTTACTTATTATGCTTTTAGAAAGTACTATGGGCATATCGGAATCTTCCGACTCAAAGATATACACACATTATACTGAATGTGTAAACAGGTATAAGGAAATTAATTTATCTGGCCTTTTCAAATAGGCCTTATTTATGGTCATATAATATAACAATTATCCGTTTCCTATTTTTTTTACCAAACTCACGTCCACATGAACAATGTGATGACGAGATAAGAGTCAAAAAGAAACTTTTGGAATTTTTTTGAATTATAAACTTAGGGAGCGGGAGCAGATCGCGCGAAAAACTGCGATTGGTAACAGTGGGAGGGGTGAGACTGAAAAAGATCTATAAATTTTCTGGAAACAATTTTTTGATAACACTCATAGTTTTTGTTTCAATCGTGAATAATGTTATCCAAAATGAATAATTCTGTCTTTCGGCAAAACTATGCGACACACAAAAAAAATGCTGCCTAACGAAATTGTTCATACAAAAATGTTCTACAAATTTTTTAGAATTAATTTCTTGATAGGAGGCGTCTATCAATACCAGAAGATTACTTCACTCTTCAACAAAACATACCTAAAATGAAGAATCGTATTATTATTTAAGGCAGCTTCACACCTTATGAAATGGATCTTCCGTTTTCTTGAATTTACGAAATTTTTTTTTTAAATGAAGAAACCATTGGTGTCAAACTTCAATCTGGATAAATAAATTGTCAGAGCTATCTCGATAGTGCAGCAATTCAGATTGCTTGAGTAAAATACAACACGTCAAATAAAAGTACAATATTTATGGAATTGTCCAAATAAACCATTCTGAAAAGATATCAAGTACATTTATAGAAATACGAACGAAGCGACGCTACCGATTCTCCGTTCAATTCCGCCGTTTTTACTTTCTATAGACAAAGCTAGCCTAGTTCCTCGTTTTCATATTTATCCATCACAGTTGGCAAGGTTTTTCTTTAGTTTAATGACGCCTTCAAATAGAAAAGATTTTCGTAATTTAAACAAAAAGTTCTGAAAGGCAGTCAATTTTTCTCGTGCAGAATAAATGAATGGTTGCAGTACAGAAGCAGATATCCAAAATTTTTGCCGAAAATTGACTTTTTGCATACAAAATTCTTAAGAACTCAAATACATGTTGTGTTGAAACGTCGATTTGTTCGTAATTCCATTTTTATACAGTTATAAAATGATTTGTAATTCAAAACCGGATAACTGATTCTCTGTATTGGTCTCCCTTTTTGCTTCCTCACAGAGGAAGCTTTGTAGTGGTAACATTTTCCAAACATTTTAAATACATTCATTTAAAACTTCCTTAATCTAATAATGTTTAATACAATGCTCTAAGCAATTCTCTCTCTCTCTCTCTCTCTCTCTCGCTTTCTGTGTCTATCTGTCCTAAATCAAACTATTTGTCACTTTTTGCAGCGCCAAAGTACTAAATTACAACCTAAAATCTTGAATCTTCATTGCCTACGGAAAGCCAATTTTATAAGGTGTTATCTGCTTTACTTTCTGCCTTGCGATTGAGAACGATATTTCTAAAAATTATCATCATTTATTCATAACATATTCTCTTTCTCAGATCTGTATAATTTTTTTTGATCATACCTTTTGGTCTCAATTCAGAAACACTTCAGCTCGAGAGAGAACTTTTGTTTTATCTTTCAACAGTGATTTTGACTTGACAGAATGTTGTTTCGCTGTCCTGAAAAATTCCGTTTTGATGGTTATCTAGTTCTGTACTGTCAACCTTCAAATGTAAAATCCGGGTTTCGTCAACGGCTACGCTATATTCGTGGAGAATAAGGGGGTCAAAATAGCCAAAAAAATTTCAGTTATTTTTAAAGGCCCCTAAGATAAGAATTGAATAATTGTTACACGGTCTTAAGCCTCTCATTGTATTTACATTAAATCATTAACAGAACTTCGGAATTGATAATGGTGCGAGGTTACAGACCTTGGTTACATCCAGATATAATTTTCAATCTAACCAAAATGTCCAAGGATTTTTACAAATGCATTGCCTGGATGCAGAGTACAGCACATTCTGTAAGCAATGCACAGCATAACATACATGAATTTTTAATTGAATTGAACTAATTTTGTATCGGAATACATTATTTCAAATTTTTTTTAGATAATTGCAAAGAAAAAAATGAAATTGGAGAAATCTGGTGAAGTTGAAAAGGGTAAAAATATAATTCTATTACGAAAACATATACAAGTATATACGATTCATAAATAATAATATCGAGGCCTTCATTCCATATCACTCTACGTCGCGTTCAGGCGTTGTAATATGGAATGGAGACGTCGATAGATGGTTAATCAGCAGGTGAATTTTCAGATGAAATTGTGAATCAAGGAAAAGGATTTTTGGACATACTCTTAGGCCTACAAGATAAACAAAAATTCTCTGAAGAAGACCTCTGTGACGAAGTAAACCTCATGATAGCGGCGGTAATTATACTTAGTGCTTCTTAAGTCAACTTATAATTTCTGAAATAACACTAAACATTTCTTAATTACCATAAAAAATTTGTGTGAAATTATAGGCATATGACACGGTGTCAGTTACTCTTCAGTATATAATGTTGATGTTAGCATCCTATCCTGAAGTACAGGTAAGTTAATTAATTTCAAATCGGAATTCCTGCGAAATAAACAATTTTTCATTTCAATAAGCGTTATCTTTATAAATAACTTCCTACTGAAGTTTCAAAGTTTTGCAATTGTATCAAACGTAATTTTAGTGACTACATTTTTTTTCGTCAACCAAAAACCACGAATTCTCAAAAAAAGTAGTTAAATCTTCAACAAAAGGAATTTATTTCTGAGCAAGCAATTGCATTTTTGAGCAAATCGGAAAATTTCTATCAAAAGAAATGAAGTTTTGAAGAAAGTCGAACTGGTAACAATAATTGAATTTTCAATTGAGACAGAGTTTCCAGTCAAAAGAGGGACAAAAATTTCTTTGAAAAATTTTAATTTCTACGCCAAAAAGATTTAAAACATGAATTTTTAACGAAATACTTACATTTTTAACCAAGAGGAATAATTTTCTATTGAAATAGTACAATTTTCAACAAAATACATGAATTTTCAACCAAATAATTCAATCTTCAATCAAAAAGTTAAATATTAAAAAAAAATGTAATTAAATTATCAGTCAAAGAAATTAATTTTTTCCGAGAAAAGAACGGCTTATCAACAGAAAAGTTGAATTTTTGAACCCATTAAAAAATAGCAAAGGTTTGGTTTAAACCAGTGAACATAATATAGTGGTTCCGATCCCTGATTATATTAATTGGTTTCCGTGAATCTCAGTCTTATGAGTTTTTTTTGTCAAATAGTGGAAAAGTTCCTGAATTTATGTACGTAAATTTATGCGTAACAATTTGGTTTTGTGATTCGCAAAAAAAATGTGAGTGTCAGTATCATTTAGAAGAACGATGTAGATTGGCTAAAAGAACAGAAAATAGTATTCTTCGAGCCGAATTCCGTAAATTGAGAAACTTAGTTCAAACCAAAATCAGGGATTCATATAGCCAATATAATTACAATGCTGTTGAAAACAGGAATAAAAATTAAAAAATCTGGTTTCTCTTGAGACGACTTGAACTTATTCCCCCTAAGCACTTGGCTCCTGATAACAATTTTCCCTCGCAGCTCTTTTAACAGCCTTCACCACAAAATCCACACTCCTTGCAAACAGCACTCCTTTCTCGCCTGCAGTTTCCTCTTCCTTTGATGATACTAAATTATTCTTTTCTGACATATCGCAAGAAACCCTAATTAGAAAACTCTTAGAGGTAAAGTCGAACGCTCAAGGTTCTGATGGTATCTCAATTAAAATGATTCGCTTAGCTTTACCAGTCGTTTGTCCTATTCTCTTGCATATTTATATAGCATCTCTACAGGTAGGAATCTTCCCAGATACCTGGAAAGAGGCGGTTATTCGCCCTGTTCCTAAAATATCTAACCCTACCTCTCCCAAAGATTTCTGCCCGATATCCATACTCTGTGCCTTGTCTTAACCTTTCGAACGCATTGTCCATCAGCAACTTACTACACATATTAAAACTAACAATTTGATGGACCCAATGCAATCTGGGTTTCGTGCCAGGCATAGTACTCGTACAGCTACACTTATAGTAACTTCTGACCTTAAACTGGCAATTGATAAAAGGGAAATAACTGTTGTTGTCCTTTTGGACTTTTCTAAGGCGTTTGATACAGTCAACCATAATTTACTATTGACTAGGCTCAAATAACTTCACCTCTCAAATATGGCTGTGAAATGTTTTGAATCTTATCTTAGTAATCGTTCTGTAAGAGAACAAATCAGCAATGACGAGCGTTCTGATTGTGGGAAGGTCAAAAATGGTGTCCCTCAGAGATCCACGCTTGCACCCGCTCTATTTAATATTTATACCTCTGAACTTGGCAGCGACCATCGTCATTGCAACCCTTACAAATATGCTGACGACTTTAAGCTTTACCTTTCCGGGCCTATTGCCACTCTTAAGAGCTTACTTCAAAAGGTAC
>JAABKJ010005297.1:0-23218 GCA_011634705.1 Andricus grossulariae
AAATTTCAAAGAGATGTTTCATATTATAAGAAACACTAATTCAGTCAACAAAAGATCAGATATAGAACATATTAGCATAATATATCATAATCTTATTTTACTTACCAATAATTTTTAAACAATATTTTAGTAATATACACATATATGTACCTTATCTCATTTATATGATTTTCAAATTTTCGCTCCGAACGTCATTTGTAATAGACCCCCTTTCCAATCAATTCATGTATATTACTCATAACAGCTTCATATACTACATAATACTTCTTCATGCGATTTGTACATTCTATCGTATACTCCATATTTATAAACTGTCAATTCTCCTTCGACCATCAGGGGAGAATTGTTACGAAAAATGGAGCAAAAATTCTGAAATTAATATGTAATATCAACAATTCAAAAAAAAAAAAAATTCCTGGAGTGGATAAACTCTTAATTTATATTTTTATATTATTTTTTTGTTTTTAATCATCGATACATAAAATGTTTTTTACATCATCCACATATATGTACTCCATAATATTTTATGACTTCGGAATGTGGTAAGATTTTTTTTTAATTAATGAAATATCTTTTAATATTTTATATAATTTAGAAACGTTGGCATTAAAAAACCTAGTGTTATTAATTATAGAGGAGAGGAGATGTTATCCTGAGGAGGCTCCATGTCATGGAACGAAAGCTTGATAGCTTAAATAAATTAGAAGATCAGTAAATTAAAACCATATACACCATCTTGAATAATTTTACCCTGATCAACAACACGAACATCTTTCTGGAAATTATGGTTTTAATTTTGAGATTTAAACATTTTCAACCCTAACTGATAAGTTGCTATAAAATTAATTAGTTATGGATTTAACCAAAGTAACTTAAGTGGTTTCCTCGTGGCAGTTTCCATTGATATCATCTAAAATGTATGACACCTGCTCTATACAATTTATCCAGCCAATTGCTTGAACTGTCAATTCATATGCTGAAAATATTACTCAGTTTCAACATAACGGTTTCAATTTTAAATTTAAACATTTTGACCCTTAACTGATAAGTTGCTATAAAATTAATTCGCTACGGGTTTTATTCAAAGTTACCTAAGTAATTTTCTGGTTTAGGTTCCTCGTGGCAGTTTTCATTGATATCTCAAATATATTACACCAGCTCTATACAATTTTTCTAGCCTACTGCTTCAACTGACAATTTATATGCTGCAAATATTGCTCAATTTTAATATTATGGTTTTAATTTCGAGATTTAAACATTTTTAACTCTAACTGATAAGTTTCCATAAAATTAATTAGTTATGGGTTTTAACCAAAGTAACTTAAGTAATTTCCTCATGGCAGTTTCCATTGATATCATGTAAAATGTATTACACCTGCTCTATACAATTTATCCAACCAATTGCTTGAACTGTCAATTCATATGCTGAAAATATTACTCAGTTTCAACATAACGGTTTCAAATTCAAATTGAAACATTTTGACCCTTAACTGATAAGTTGCTACAAAATTAATTTGTTATGGTTTTTAACAAAAGTTACTCAAGTAATTTCTGGTTTTAATTTTCTGATGACAGTGACTATACAGTTTCCATTGATATAATCTCAAATATATTACACCAGCTCTATACAATTTATACATTTAAAAGCTAAAAGCTTTTAATTCATGTACTGCAAGTATCACCTAATTTCTATATAGATGACCGAATACATTTCAAATAATTCAGGCTAGCGCACAGTGGGGCAAACAAATTTCTATGGACCAATCAATTTTTAGCCTACACTATTCATTCGATTTGTACGTTTTTTTAGATAGTAGCTTTTTCAATTTTGAAAACAGGTTTGTGTTTGGATTTTTGATATTAAATTTGGTTAAGTTTTTATTTAACAAGAAAATCGACATTTTTTATCTTTTCAAGATTTATATACTTATATTTGTTTCTCGGGATTGGCTCTGCTTAGCTCATTGAAATCCAGAGTTTTTGTCTAAAATGTGAAAGAAATTAATGTTCTTCTACGAATAATTGAAAATAGATGCTATTTAACAAATATTTAAACAATGTTGATAAAAAAATTCAGTTTGCATATTTTCAGGGAATAGGCTTAATTCTTTTACGGAATCAACTAAGAATATCTTTCCAATTACTCCTCACTATGATTCTTTGCAAATTCACAAGAATTATTAATTGTTAGAACATTGTTCATAAACAAATGCAGAAGTTGGCTATTTTTCCAGAAATAAACTCAATTTTTCTTACGAAATTAATTAAAAATGTCTTTTCGATGACTTTATGCTATGATAATTTTACAATTTTACTATAATTATGAATTATTTAAACAATTTTATCAAACATGTATAGTGTTTGGTTATCTTTCAATGATTAAGCTCAAGTTTTTACGGAATTGACGTAATTTACTAAGAATGTCTTTCAGATGACTCCTTGCTATGATACTTTTATTGTTCATGAAAATTGTTTAACTAATTAATAATTATTGTCAATTTATAAAGTATTATAGCAAAGAGTTATCGAAAAGACATCATTAGTCAATTTCATAAACAAAAATGGAGCGTATTCAATATTTCAAAAGTTTAAGAATTTTCAAAGAATTTCGTAGGATCTTAGAAAATTTCAAAATTTTAAAAAAGATATCCAGGATATCAAAGGTTTTCAAAAATGTCAAGAAATTCTAATCGACTTTTAAAGAACTGTAGGAAATAAACTAAATGGAATCTCAGGTACTTTTGGGGATTTCTAAGGATTTTTAGAATTTTCAGAGACTTCAAGGGATTTTACCATATTTAAGGTATTCATAGAATTTCAAAAGAAATTATAACATTTCAGGGGATTTCTACGGATTCTAAAGAGATTCAGAAAGATTGAAAAGTTTTACAGGAATTTTGCGATGATCTATACAGATTTCAAGGGTTTTTGAAGGATTTCTATGGATTTCAAAGGTTTTTGGGTATTTTAAAAGATTTAAACGGTTTTTCCCTGGATTCTTTTTCTCCAAATTCGTGTTACTATTGACACTATTTTTAATTAATTAGGTGAGTTCGAGGCCTGTTTTTGATTGATTTGGATTTAATGTTTAATTAAATTATTTTAAGACTGTAAAAAAGGTCTGAAACTTCAACGCTGAGAAATCGATTCAGGCAATTAAATAAATGAAACCGCACAACTGTCATAAATGTATTCAAATTCATTAAATTCATTGAATTATTATAGAATTATTATTCAAATTTTGTTTTAAATAATAAATTTCAAGTTATCGATACTTGACACTTGATTTCTTTGATACAAATTATGATCATCCTCTTAACCTTTCCCAGCATCGACGTTTAGCTTTGGCTGTTTTTTTTTAATTTTTATAAAATCCAGAGACTATAAAGCGCTTGAGACGCATGCCCTGCCGCCTAATGTTCGATAAACACTTGAAAATTACAGACATTGAGAAACCGCCAGGAATCATCACGCTTTCTAATTGGCACGCGCGTCAAGTTGTTTGAAATCCACGTAGTGCAAGATGAACCGTTAACTGAATGTCCAACGATTACTTTGGCAGCCTGCAATTGATTACTTATTTTACACGTCACGTTTGCACTAACATGTATGCGAAAACGAAATTCACTAACGCTTTCGTGATTAGTAAATGGAAAACCAATTAGAGATGTTTAGTAATCGAGTAGGGTGGCTTAAAGCAGGGTGTCTAGCGTCCTGGAAATTCTTGAAAACCTGGAAAAGTCCTTGCATTTTTTTTACCTGGGAAAACCTGAAAATCCCTCGAACTTTGCTCGTGGTCCTGGAATTTTCTATTCTTCAAGGAAAAAATAGGTTTGACTGAGTTATTCCATACTATTTGTACAGTATGGCCGTGGATCAGAGAAAAAATCAGGGAAAAGTCAGGGAATTTTAATAAGAGGTACATTAACTTTCAAAGATAATGAGTTTGAAACTTTTTAATTTGAATTTGAAATTGTTTCATTTCATTTATAAAAGATTCTATGTTGAAAATGTCAGGGAAAATGAAAAATTGGTCAGAATAAAGATAGAGAATTTAGAAAATTATGTTTGAGGCTACCCTGATATAATGTTCTTGAATTCATCTTTTTTGGTCGAAAATTCTATTTGGGTGAAGGTTGAACCAATTTATTAAAAAGTCATTATTTTGTTGTTAACAATTTATCATTTTAGTTAAGAGTTCATCTTTTTGGCTAAAAATTAATTTTTTAAATTGAAGATGGAACTATTCCAGTTGAAGATTAATTACTTTTGTTAAAATTTAATTTCGTTGGTTCGAGGTTCAACTACTTAATTTAAAACTTTTTTTGTTGTTGAAAAATTGATTTTTCAAGTTGAAAATGTAATTTTTGTTGAAAATTGATCTTTTAGTTAAAAACTCGTTTCTATTGATAGAAAACTAATCTTTTTGGTTGAAATTCATATTTTCGGGTTGAAAATGCAAATTTTTCACAAAAAATTCGTGTTTGTCTTGAAAATTTTACAATTTGGATGAATTTTGTTTTCTCTCTTGTCTGAAAAAGCTTTATTTATTGACAATTCGTCTTTTTGATTCAGAAATTTGAATTTTGGGTTGAAACTTGAAGTAGTTTGTTAAAAATTCTTTTTTTTTAAGTTTCGTCATTTTAATTGAAAATTCATCTTTCTGCTTGAAAAATTGTCTCGTTTGGTTGAAAATTCAACTGTTTTGTTGAACAATTGTCTATTCGGACAAAAAATTCGTCCTTTTAGATTTAAAATTCACCTTTTTTGTTAAGAATTAAGCTGTCTTCTAAAGATTTGATTATTTCGTTGAAAATGCAACTGTTTTTGGTTGAAATTAAGCTTTTTTGTTTGAAATTTGATCATTTGGTTGAAAAATCATTTTTGTAAGTTGACAATTCAACAATTTGGTAAAAAATTCAATTATTTCATTGAAAATTAAATATTAATTAGTTTAAAAATCGATAACTCAGTCAAATTTCAACCAATTATAATTTTTAAACAAATTTTGTTGAAGCTTAAAAAATTCGAAAGTTGAAAATATTTTCGATTCTAGCGTCGTGATTTTTCACCGTCATAAAAGGAGAGTCACCAAGAAAGGGGATTTTTAACCTCAAATCCGATTTTTGTGGCATGTTTAGTGAAAGTTATCTTTTTACTGTAAAAAAAGGTACCTTGAAAAATTAATTTTTTTGTCCTGGAAAACATGGAAAAGTCCTGGATTTTTTTTTGCAAAAAGGTTAGACACCCTGTTTAAGGGAAGACTTTTTTTATCCCTAACCACCCTATCTCTTTCGTTTCGATGTAAAAATAATTGTTTAGTTTTTTTTTTTAATTAAACGGAAATTTTATTCTATGAGGTCACGAATCAATGAATATCCCATCACTATTGAAAATTCTAGCCTCGTAAACTATATAAGACTCTACGTTAGAAATTACGTAGGTCGGAAATTGGTCTATTTTACTACTTGGTTTCCGACGTAGTTTACTATGTTGTGACTCTTAGGAAAAGAAACGTAGCCAAAAATTCTCTCAAAATAGGGGAAATAGGCTTTTTTCACCAGAATAGGGGAATAATAGGGGAATAAATTCTTTGAAACAAAATGAATGTAAATACCATACGGAATTCAGTATTAAACACCTTTGATTCCTAGGCTTTTACGAAATATATTGCAAATTCAACAAAATAGATGAATTTTTCAAACAAAAAAGATTTCATACCAAAAGAGATCAATTTTTAACCCAAAAGGACGAATTTTCAACGACAATAAGTAATTTTTAACCAAACAGTTGTATTAACAAACAAATAGTAGAACTTTCAAACAAGAGATATGAATTAAAAAAACAAGTTGAACTTTTAACCAAATCGTTAAATATTCTAGCCAAACAGACCAATTTTTTCGAAGACAGTTGAGCTCTCAGCAAAAAAGTTCATTTTCAACCAAGAAAGATGACTTTTCTAACATAAAAGATGAATTTTCTACCAAAAGGAAACTAGAGAACAAATAGATGAATTTTCAATAAAAAAATATTATTTTTCTAACCAAAAATGTAATTATTAAATATTCAGATAAAAAATTAATTTTTAACCAATAAAAAAAAAGATGAATTGTTCACCAAAAAGTTTAACTTTTTACCAAAAAGACAATTTCGCAACAAAAAACATCGATTTTCAACGAATTATCTACATAAACGGTTGAAATTTTAAATCGAAAATGTGAAATTTTAACAAAAAAATTTATTTTCTATCAAATAGTTAACTTTTTATAAAAATAGTTTAATGTTTAACGAAATATTCGGAGTTTTTAACCGCAAATATGGATTTAAAAAAAAAAGTTAATTTTCAAGCACATACATTAATTTTCTACCAAATTATGGAATTTTCTAGTCAAAAATACGAATTTTCTAGAAAACAGTTCCATTTTCGACCCGAAAATATGGATTTAAACTTAAATGATGAATTTTCAAAAAATAAAAATCAATCGTTTAGAAAGTTGTTCAAATTTAAACTAAGCAGTTGATTTTTCAACCAAAAAATAGTAATTCTCAACGAAACATGTAATAGTTGATATATCAACCAAAAAAGATATTAATTTGATATAAAAGCAGTTGGATTCATCCAAAAAAGACAAATTTTTAACCAAGAAAATTAACTTTCTAACTGAACAAAAAAGGAATTTAAAAAAAAATAGTTTAATTTTAAACCAACGATATAAATTTTCAACCAAATTGTTCAACATTTAACTCAAAAGATAATTTTTAACCAGAAGATTAGTTTTTTCTAAAAATAACACAGTAGAATTTTCAGTTAAAAATATATGTTCTTCTTGGGATCTATTAATTCATTGGGAATTTAGCCGAAAACACGAGAAAAAGGGGAAAAGTGTAATTTATTTGAAAACAGCTAAAAATAATTCTTTCAGAAATGGGAAAAAAGGGAAATAGTTGATAAAGTATGAAGTCTGAAATAGAAAAGTGATTTTCAAAATTATTAAGTAATTAATATTTATTATCAAAAAAAGTACTAAAATAAAATGCATAAACATGAATCATCATTCAATTTTCTGCATAATTGATTAATTACTTTATTGCGTTATAATTCAAGTTCAAATGCAAGATTTTTCTTAAACTTAAGTTTATCAAATTAAAAATTCGTCCGATAAAATATAAATTATACGTCGATTGTGGAGTTGAACATTCTCGAGTTCAAGGATATCTTTCGAAGTCCTAGTTGTCATTAGTTTCCTCAGAATGCGTACGATTTTCTGTTTTGAACAATTTGTATTTTTGATAAACAGAATTTTGAGAACATCTTATATTTAAACTTGTATACAATGAAGTAATGAGCAAATAATGCAGAAAATTAGTTTGATAACGAATATGTTTATTGAATTTGATGATTATGTACAAAGGTTTCTAGGAGCTTTTTTGTGAAATTCAAGTCCCTTTTTTTGTAGTAAAAAATCAACTATTTACACTGGATTTTTGTTTTAAGTCACGGCGTCATAAACTGTGTGTCTGAAACCTTGTCGGAATTCGTAATCCAAGTCGGGAACTACGTCGTATACTATCCCAATTTCCGACATAATTTACGACGTCAGAATTTTCAATAGGGATGTACGCGTATTTTTCGTATTTATTTATTTTCGTATTTTTATTTTTATTTTTCCCGTATTTTTCTTCGTTTTCTTCTTTTAATATAATGATGTCTCGTTGAAATTTTCTGAAACGACATAAATTCCATCAGACATCGATTTATAACTTATCTGAGTTTATATTTTAATAATTTTTACCTTATATTTTACTTGAGAGAAGGTTTTATGTACCCTCATTTGATATTAACTATGCAACTATGGCACAAAAGCTCGTTCTCAATTACGATGTAAATTAAAAATAATAAAATTGCATTAATTAAACAAAATACACATTTAAATGGGCCAGACAACGGTGTGTGGTAGATTTTCTGTCATTTCAGAAAATTTATTTCTTTGAAATTTTCTAATATTAAATAAGGAACATAAGAAAAATGAGACAGTCGGTAATCCGTGAAGCCTTTTTTGTTCTATCAGAAATAAGTTTGATCCATAAGATTAATGATAAATCTCCAATTTATGATACCATTCAGGTCTCGAATCGTGCGACTTAATGGACTTTTTTCGACTTTTTTTGAGAGAAATGCGACTAATCGACTTTTTTCAGTTTTTTTTCTTCAGAAGTTTGATATGATTAGTTTTAATTTTAATAACAACGCTACTTTTAACATTTAAAGTGAAAACTAGAAAAAATTCTACCATTTTAGCTGAGAACGTTCAAAATTGAATAAGTTCTAAAAAAAGCTTTATACTTAAAATTTTTTTAATTAATAACGTTTAAAATTTAATTTTTCTAAACTGCTGCCTTACATTTAGATATTTTTAAGTCGAAAACGTTAAATCGATTAATTTTTAAAATCAATTACAGTCTTCACACTGTTTCCTCTATTCTCCATTTTTCCTAAAATTCAAATTAAATTAATGGAACCCAATAAGAAAATCCAACTATTTTTAGTTGAAAGTTTGTTTTTTTTGGTTGAAGATTCGACTATTTGGTTGAAAATGTAATTATTCGCTTGCAAATTTATCCTTATTGGTCGAAAATAAAACTATTTTGTTGAACATTCGCCTTTTTAGATAGAAAAATCATCTGTCTTGGTTGAAAATTACTTTTTTGTTTAAAATTTAACTGTCTTCTAAGAAATTCGTCTTTTGGCATGAAAATTCTACTTTTTGGTTAAAAAATCATCTATTTTGTTGAAAATTCGTCTTTTATCTTTTCATGTGAAAACTCGACCATTTGGTTAAAAATTGAATTAATTTTTTTAAAGTAATGTTTTTTTTCCCAAAAATTTAACTGTTTTTGTTGAAAATCCATCTTTTTGGACAGAAAATTCATCCTTGCAGATTGAAAATTCATCTTTTATAGTGAAATTCATTTTTCGGGGTTAAAAATTCAAATATATTGTTAAAAATCATCTTTCTTGGTTGAAAACTCTCTGTTTGTTGAAAATTTAACTTTTCAACCTTGAAAATTCAACTTTTCAGACTTGAAAATTCAACTGTTTCCTTGAATATGCAATAATTTTTGGTTGAGATTTAATCTCTTTTGTGTGAAAATTCTACCATTTTATTGAAAATTCAATCATTTTGTTCAAAAGTAATCATTTTTGGCCAAAAATGAAACTGTTTTTGTTGAAAATTCATCTTTTTCGATAGAAAATTCGTCCTTACGGATTGAAAGTTCATCTTTTATAGCGGAAAACTCATTTTTTGGGTTGGAAATTCATCTTTCTTGGTTGAAACTTGATATTTTTATTGAAAATTCGACTGTCTTCTAAAAAAATTTTCTTTTTGCTTGAAAATTAATTTTTCTTTTAATTTCAACTATTGGGTTGAAAATTCATCTTTGTAGGTTAAAAATTCAACTATTTGGTTGTAAATGCAACTATTTTTTGTTGAGGCTTAATCTCTTTTATGCGAAAATTCGACCATTTGGTTAAAAATTCAATTATTTATTTTGTGTAAAAGTAATCTTTTTTGCTAAAAAATTTAACTGTTCTGTTGAACATTCACCTTTTTGGATGTAAAATTCGTCTTTAAGGATTGAAATTTTATCTCTTATAGTGCAAAAGTCAATTTTTTGTGTTGCAAATTCTTCTTTTTTAGTTGAAAATGAATTTCTTTCTTTTAAAATTGAACTGTCTTATAAAAATTCATCTTTTCCCTCGAAAACTAATTTTTTTTCAATTTAACTATTTTGTTGAAAATTCATCTTTCTTGGTTGGAAATGATATTTTTTGTTGAAGATTCAATTTTTCAAGTTGATAATACAATTATCTGTTAAATAATTCGTCCATTTTGGTTGAAAGTGCAATATATTTCAGTGTCAAATTTAAAGCCAGTCATGCGTTATAAGATTTTTCAAAAATAAAATCCGAGTTGACAAGTTTAACAGTTTAGAATTACTTATTTAGGAAATTTAAACCCAGATTCAGTATCGATGCATCTGAATGATTATTGTTAAAAAAATATTAAAGATTGAAAGTTAATTTTGATTTTGCAAAGAATATTTAAAGATAATTTTAACAAATAAAATTATTATTTCAGTAATTCAGTGTCTGATACTTTTTTTTTCTCTTCAAAACTTTGATGCGACTTTTTTTGGACTCTTCGAATTTCCATGCCACTTTCTTTGAAATTTGATGCGAGCAATGCGACTTCTTTTAAGTTTTTTAGTCGATTATAGCTCTGTACCATTTTTTTTCTTCAATTTCTGCTAGAAGGTAAAGGAAACTAACCCTTGAGCTGAATGCAGTGAGTCTAGAAGCAACTTAACATTGCACAGGGAACAGGGAATTCACTATGTTCGATTTCGAGAGAACCTGGTCCTGTGGGACTTTGAAACAGGAGGGCAAAGGGTGATCGACACGAGTTTTTGGTGCCCGGATTACAATTTCAAATCGCACTGTCGATGAATTAAAGATCCGAGCTTCCGTCTGTCTATCCGTCTGTGTTTTCGCATACGAGAGAGGGTCAGAACGCCGTTGCCTGATTCGATTTCTTGCTTCCTTCCCGTCTCTGTGTGTATTTCCCTGTTTCTATACGTTCCTCTACTGCATAATCGTAGACGTGATTCCATAACTTTTCAATACACATCGACAAGTGACGTAACTATAAACTACTAACGTTAAATTAAATTGTTTCTCGGAAATCAGAAACAGGTTATTCCTATCACTGAAAAAAAGGTTAGTTGCGACAACTATTTTCGTTAGTAAATAATTGTACTGCTATTTAGTTAGTTGTGAGAAATATTTTTGTTAATTGGGGCACAATTAGTAGCTGTTACTATCTAATTAGGTAGACTTACTATTTTATTTTGTCAAAACGACTATCTGTAGGTAGTTGAACTTACTAATATAGCTAGTCATGTCTACTTATAAATTTATAGGTACTATAACTATTTTCTTTTTGTTACATAGGAACTAATTACAATATCTGTCACTATACTATCGAAATCTGAATTGAAAAGTTCGCAGTGGGCATCCTTTTTTTGGGACATCTTAGGGACGCTGATGTCAGTTCAGCTCATCAGATGTTTTGAAATAATATGCCCCTATGCTCACTGGGATCTTTCTAATTGCAGATGCACTTTGTAGGTTAGAATTTCTAGTAAAACTTAAAACTCGTTTGATTTCACAATTTCTTATACATAACTTCGAATACTTCGATATAATCTCTGAATACTAAACTTTGCAACACTTCTGAAACTTCCATCATTTATATAAAAAAAATGAGCTTTAATCTCACGAGACATCAAGTGAGCAGCGAGATATGACGGCCATGTCTAAACGTTCTCGCTATGTTGGCACCCTTGTCGTATTAATCGTACCAACCAAGGTAGCAAATAAAATAGTTGCGCCACCTACTTTAATTTGTTAGAGAAATCAATTAGTAGTACAGATGACTATTGTATTATTAACTCTGACTACTAAAACGTTACTCACGTAAACTAGTCACGAGTACTACAAACGGCTTCCTAAACCGACTACCTGCTGTGATCAGGGAAAGTCAGGGATTTTGAAAAAAAATTCAATCATTCCATTTTTTTTGTGAAAGTTGGTCGTTCTAAGTTTAGAATTCAACTATTAGGTTAAAAATGAAATTTTGCATCGAAAATTCATATTTTCAGATTGAAAATGCAATGGGTTTGTAGAGAATTCGCTTTTTTTGGCTTGAAAATTCATCTGTTTGATCGAAAGAAAATTTTCGGCTAAAAATTTAAATATTATATTCTTGGTTGGAAATTTATCTATTTTGTTATAAGAGTGTTCTTGCTAGACATACGAGAGGGTTTATTGATACTGACCATGAGTTCAACTGGGATAATGTCGAAATTTTACGTAGTGAAAGTAACGAGAGAAAGAGAGAATTCATGGAAATGCTTTATATTAAAAAACAAAATAAGTTGTCTATTAATTTAAAAACAGATTTGGATAAATTAAACAAAAGTTATTCTAGTATGATTAATTACATTTAGCAATAGATTTTCATGAGTCTTGACTTTCTCTTATTTCTTGTCTTGACTTGTTCATTCTTGTTTGTTCATAACGGATTTGCCTTTAGTTTAGACCCATACTTGGTTCTCAGGTATCCAGGAGGTAGCAGTGTATTTTCGTTGCTGTTACCGCTTGTTCTAATTTTTCTTACCTTGATAAGGGTGCTGTGTGAGCACCGAAACTTTTGTGAATATTATCCATGCTTTTTTATTGTGATTTCAAAGTAATAAAAATAAAAAAGAGAAGGAAGGGTTGGTTGCCTTCTCATTTTACATTCGTCTTTTTTATTTTTGTGCAAAGAAACAACTTTTTATTTTGTTTTTAGGAATTACAATGGCAGCATTTTGTGGTGTTTGTCCAAATTTTATCGTAAGATTCTTGGTTTATTTTCAAGAATGTACACATTGACTTGAGTGTTGGACGTTAAATGGGATTTTGAATTTGATTTTAATCTGAATTATGATTCTTAAATTTCAATTTATCTATTTTGTTGAGAATTCGTCGATTTTGCTTGAAAGTTCAACTTTTTGGTTGTAAAAGCAACTGTTTGGTCGATAATTATTTTTGCTGTTGTTGTAAATGCAAATATTTAGTTAAAAAGTCATCTGTTTTGGTCAAAAATTCAATCACATGGTTGAAAGTTGAAGTACTTTCAAAAAAATGTATTTTGTTTGTTGGAGATTTAAATATTTTGTTATAAAATCGTTTTCCGCTTGATTGAAAAAATTATTTTCTCAATTGACATTTAACTATTACATGTTTTGTTAAAAATGTATCGTTTTTAGTTTAAAATTCCCGTATTAAATTTTCCACTGAGGATTCATATTTTTTGGTTGAAAATTCAACTACCTGGTTCAAAGTTGAAGTACTCTGTTACTAATTTATTGTATCGGTTAAAGATTGAACTATTTTGTTGTTTTTTGGTCGAACATTAATTCTTTTAACTAAAAATTGTACTATTTCTTGTTTGGTTGAAAAGTAGTAGTTTTTTGTTGAAAGTTTAAATATTTGGTTAAAAATTTGTTGTTTTTTTGTTGTTGTAAATATAAGTGCATGGTCAATAGTTAATTTTTTTATTGTTAATGCAAATATATTGTTAGAGACTTATACTTTTTGGTCGATAATTCAACTAGTTGGTTTAAAGTTGAAGCACTTTGTTAAAAATTCATTTCATTTGTTAGAGATTCAACTATTTTGTTGAAAAATCGTTTTCCCTTGATTGAAAAGTAATTTTCTTAACTGAAAATTTAATAATTCTATTTTTTGTTGAAAATTTATTGCTTTTAGTTAAAAATGTAACTATTAAATTTTTCACTGTGGATACACATTTTTTGGTTGAAAATTCAACTACCTAGTACAATTAAGGATTAACTATTTTTTTGAAAATTCGTTTCTTTGTTGAACATTAATTTTTTCAACTGAAAATGCTATTATTTCTTGTTTAGTTGAAAATTAATAGTTTTTCGTTTAAAGTTTAACTATTTTGTTAAAAATTCGTTTTTTTGTTTTTGAAAATCAATTATTTAAACTGCATATTCAACTATTCAATTTTTTGTCAAATTTGATTGTTTTAAGGTGGGAATTCAACTATTTTGTTGATTAATAAATGTCTGGTTAAAAATTCAACTTTTTTGTAGAGAATTCATCTTTTTGGCTTGAAAATTAATCTTTTCAGTTGCGAATATATTTGTTAAACTTCATATTTTATTATTGCATTTTTGTTTAAAAATTTGACCGAGTTTAGATGGAAATTCAACTATTTGGTTGGAAATTCGTCCCGTTTGCTTTAAACTTCAACTTGTCGGTTGTAAGTGCAACTGTTCGGTTGATAATTAATTATTTTTTGGTTAAAAATTCAACTGTTTTGTTCAGGATTCATCTTTATGGGTAGAAAATTCATCCTTTTTTGGTAGAAATGTTCTTATCCTGAACAATTCGTCTTTTTAGCTTGCAGATTCAACTATTTTCTTAGAAATTGAAAAGTTTTGGTAAATGTTGAATATTTTTGTTAAAAAATTCAACCATTAGGTTAAAAATTAATCTTTGTAGGTTGAAAATTGAACTATTTAGTTAAAAATTCAACTATTTTGTTGAGAATTCATCTCTTTTACTTGAAAGTTCAACTACCTGGTTGTAAATGCAAATTTAATTTAATCATTTGGCTGGAAAATCATCTTTTTTGGTTGAAAATTAAATTTTTTGTTGAGGATTCATATTTTTGGGTTTGAAAGTCAATTATTTTCTAAAACATTCGGATTCAGCTTGAAAACTTAATTCTTTCGTTGGAAATTAATATCTTTTGGTAGAAAATTAATCTTTTTTGGTTATCAATTCAACTATTTTGTGGAAAATGCAATTTATCCTAATCTTAAGCGTTTCATATTAAATTCAATATGGTACCTATACACTAATTTTTGTTGAAAAATGAAAATAATCTTTTTTCAATTTAAGGGTAAATGGAAATCAAATTTTAAAAATCGTCTCGATGTGCTTGAATATTGTTGCGCTTAAATCACCTACACTACACATATATTTGCATGAAATATGATAAAGTAGAAGACAATCCACTTGAAAACTCTTTTTAAGATAAAATTCAATGATTCGACGAAGCCATTACTTTCAAGCACTTATCGCATATCCTTTCGATCGTCAATTTAGATTTTCCATTGAGATCGTACCACTAGTCCGAATCACCAATGGCATAACTCGGAATTGTTGGAATCCCTAGAATTTCCTGTTCCGAGACCAAGTAGAAATCCAAGTATGTATTCGATTCGAGGGTCCTTCCCGTGATTTTCATCGATTCCCCAGCTCCTCTTCAAGACAGTGAGAATAACTTCATTGCCTCTCTTCTCGTTTACCGTCCCTCTCAACCCACTTTTTTTCTCCAACGGGGAATCGCTTTTCCTCTTTTCTGAGTACACAAGTCGGGTCTTTGATTCAAAGTAAATCTAGACGCGAATGGCTCACGGGCAGTGCCCATTTCTCCAGAAGCCCGATAGTTTCCCCAATGGAGAAAATGCTCCCGTTCGCCAGAGGCGGGGTTGTGAAGAAGTTCCATGGATGGGTGCAAAAAAAAAGAGGTCATGAGGTGGGAAGAAGCAATAAAAATGAGGGTCGGCCTGGCGGCGACGTGCGGCGGTCTCCGCAAGAAGAATAAGAAGGAAGAATAAGAAAAACGCCGATCGAAGGATCTCGGGGATTGAATTAGTACTTGCAAAGTATTCGTACACCTTAGGGGATCGTATCGTGTTTTCTTTTCCTTCTTTGACACTTTGCCTGACTCCATCACTTCTTTCCTCTCGCGAATAAAATTTGCGTCATATTGAAGAGTGAAGAAGAACTTTATAAATTTCAATATTTGAGTTCTTAGTTTCTTCTTTAACTTTGGGGTCGTGAATAAATAATGAAAAGCTTTTTTCTACAATTTTGTACCACGACCCCCGCTCCTTATTTTTAGGGTCCGTAAATTTTGACACCCCCTCCCCTATGTTACGTAATTTTTTCCTGAATTTATGCATGGGTCGTCCAAAAATAAAATATGTCGATAAGGGATGTGGGTGGTAACATCTGACTGTTCCTTATGAATTAATAAAGTAGTTCAACTTTCAACCCAGCAGGAAAAAAATCTTGAAACAAAAATTCAAAACATTTTTTTTCTTCAATTTTTCAGTAAAAGAAAATTGTTCAAAACAAATTTGTTAAAAAGTTAATTAAGTCTTTCGAACCTTCCCGTACCCATTCATTCCCTCTCATACTTTCCCTCCCCTACCACCCCTACATTCCCCTCTCCTCACTTTACCTCCTGGGAAAAGAATTAAATTGAAAAGACGAATTTTCAACAAGAATTGAATTTTCAACCGAGAAACATTTTTCAGATAATAAAGAAAACAATTTCATCCGAAATATGGAATTTTGCAAATGAAGAATAAGTGCTTTCTAACAAACAGTTGAATTTTCAACCAAGAAAATTAATTTTATACTAAAAAAAAAACAACAAATTCTCAACAAGATACCTAGATTTTTAACAAAATAGTTGAATTTTCAACCGAGAAGATTAATATTGTACCATAAAGGACGAATTTTCAACCAAATAAAAATAAGTTCAACTAAATAGTTGAATACTGAACCAAGAAAATTAATTTTCTATCAAAAAAGAATAATTTTCAATAAATTACGTAAAGTACCACAATATGCTTTATAGCTTGAGAGCCAGGGGACTTCCAAACTAAAAAGATCAATTTTTTAATAAAAATGGAATATTTAAATTATAATTTGGAAAAATTAATTTTCAATAAAAGAATAGGGATTTTCTACAAAGCAGTTTAATTTTCTATTAAATGGTTGAATTTTCTACCTAAAAAGATGAATTAAAAAAAATGTAACAATTTATATTGCAAACAAAAATATTTTTATTTTAAATAAAAAACATCAAACTTCAACTAAAGAAATCTAATTTTCAACAAAATCCTCAAATTTTCAACCCAGAAGAATAATTTTCTACCAAAAAGGAATAATTTTTGACAAAATACATACATTTTTAATCAAATAGTTGAATATTCAACCAAGAAGATTAACTTTCTTACAAAAAAAATAATTTTCAATAGATTAAATGAAGTTACAACTAAATAGTTGAATTTTTAAACTGAAAAATATCAATTTTTAATAAAAAATGAAATAGTTCAATTCTGCTATACACTACCGTCAGAAATAACTCTTGTGAGCGCTATTAAAAATCACTGCTGACTTCTAACCACGATATTTCAGTGAAAAAAAAATATAGGGCATTTTTTTAAAAACAGTTGAAAAGCTTATGAAATTCTACGTCTAGTGGTACTCAACAAATATTCTTTTGACCTTTCGAAAATGATACAGCGCGTGACAAATTTAAAAACAAAATTCAAGATTTTCTCAAATTTTCTACCTCAACTTCAACTTTTGGCACGAGCTAGAGAAATGTTTTCAAAAATCTCAAAATTATACGATGTCGAGCCTGAAATTTCATCTGTAATTTGAGCCAAGAAAACTTGAAAAATCGTCATGGGTACCCGAGATATGATTAAAAATGTTCAATCGTATCTGAGCTCAATTATGCTCACAATTGACACAATTACTGTACAATTGAGCTCAGATACGATTGAACATTTTTAATCATATCTCGAGTATCCGTGAAGATTTTTGAAGTTTTCTTAGCCTAAATTAAAGATAAGATTTTAGGCTCGATGTCAATCAATTTTGAAGTTTTTGAAAACATTTCCCTAGATCATGCTAAAAGTTGAAGTTGAGGTAGAAAATTTGAGAAAATCTTGAATTTTGTTTTTAAACTTCTCACGTGCTGTATCATTTTCAGAAGGTCAAAAAAATATTTATTGAGTACCACTAGACGCGGAATTTTATAAGCTTTCCAGCTGTTTTCAAAAAAATGTCCTATCTTTTTTTTTCACTGAAATATCGTGGTTAGAAGTCTGCAGTGATTTTTAATAGCGCTCACAAGAATCGTGCGCACAATTTCCGATGGTAGTGTAAAAAATTAATTTTAATGAAATAAAACTAATTTTCTACATAACAGTTTAATTTTATACCGAATGGCTGAATTTTCTACCAATTTGTTGAATTTTTAACCAAACGGGTAAACTATCAGTTGAAAAAATTATTTTCGAACGAAAAAAAACATTTCGACACGGTAGTTTAATTTTCAAACAAAGAAATGAATTTTTACTGAAATTATGAATCTTCAACCAAAAAATTTAATTTCTAGGAATGTGGTACAATTTTTAAGCAAGTAGTTGAATTTTAAACCTATTATAAAAAGATGAATTTTCAACAAAAAATGTAATAGTTTATATTGCAACCCAAAATAAATTTTTATATAAAAAACCTAATTTTCAATAAAATACTTAAATTTTTCACCAAAGAAATAAACTTTTAACTAGAATAATGAACCTTCAACTAAAACAAAATTAATGTCTATAACGAAGTAGTTCAACTTTCGAGCCGAAAATACCAATTATCTACGAAATAATTGAATTTTTAACCCGAAAATGTAAATGGTAAATCAAAAAATATTAATTTTCAACTAGAAAATTGCATTTTTAACCAAAAAAGTTGAAAATTCTACAAAAACAGGTGAATTTTCAAGCCCGAAAAGAAAGAAAAATTGAATCAAGCTGTTGAATTTTCAAGCCAAGAAAACAAATATTCAATCAAATAAATTAATTTTTAACAACAAGGATGACTTTTGAACAAAATTTTTGTATGATAATGTAATAAATATAAAAATTCAAATACAAGTAAAAGACTTGATACATATTTTACTTGTATTCTAATGTTTTGCAACATGTAAATGATTTATAATTAATAAACATAATAATATGAAAGCAACTGATGTTTAATTAAAACCAATTTATATAATTATTAATATAGTCTGGTGATTATTCATTTAATTAATTGTACTATGAATAATAGTAATGATAAAGAAATTATAATTTTAATAAATTATAAAATAATAGCGTACAGTCAACCGGGCTCATTATGGATCAAAATTCGCGAAAAATTTGTGTTTGTTAATAAAAGTATTGCAAAGGAATTTCCTGGGACCAGATCATATAACAATCTTTGTTTTGGCATTATAGAGTTTTTATAGAGACGCTACAGAATTTTTTTTTTTTAAGAATAGCTAGGTACGTTTAAAAAATTTTTTTTAAATTATAGACTGAAGAATACTTTGAAAATTTATATTTAATACTCTTCATATTTTTCCAAAAAGAAAACTAAAACATAAGAAAATAAAACATATTTGATCCATAATTAGACCGGTTGACGGTATTCTTGGTCTCGCAAATCATTGCGTTTAATTATTGTAATTAATACGAATAAAAAAAATATTTTATTTTGATTTGAAATACTTTTTTTCCATTCAATTCAAAGCCGAATAATTCCAGCTTTTTCATTTTCACTTACTTATTATTATTGTACAATCAATTGTAAGCGTAACTCACTCCGCTTTAGCCTCATCATACTACCGGGGATTGAGACATCCAGACAGTAAGAGTGAGAAAAGGATTTGTAGGCGAAGAGACACATTTTAGTTCAATTTAGGATCCCGTATTCCATATTTGAACAACACGTTCCTTCCGCAACACCGCTTCGATACGAATAGCTCCTCAATCTCTCTAGCAATCACCCCAGTTGAATAGCTTCACAAAGTCATACCGCTTATAATCCCATAGTAAGATCCATACTCCTTCTTCCAATCACATCCACTAAGCCAAGCTCTCCACGAGGGCCGATTAGTATCCAAGATCGTTCGTTTAAGCCCTAGTTTACATAATTTGATAAATTTATCTAATTTGAGACTTGTAAAATATGAATTGCTCGTAATTCAGAAATAATTGATTTCGAGACAAAACATCTGCAACCTCGAATAAGAATAAGTTATATGTATGTGTGAACTTGGCAAATTTGCTGGTTTCGGTCTTCCGCCGCGCCGTCATGTGGCAAGACCTCACGGTTATATAAAATGAAAATTATGTCCCGCTGCTAGGTGGAACGCTTTATTCCGCAAAAAGCCTACTAACTCAGGGACATACCTGACGCTCAGCGTTTTAAATCTTCGTATAAAGCATGAACTACCTCCGGTCCCACTGACATTGCGTTCCTTGGGGGTCGCGATGCGATGTAGTAGTGCTTGCGGTGGAGTGACGACCATTTTCCAACTCTGAGACTCACGTTCCTCCACCACCACTACCAACCTCAACAGAATTTTTCTTGTTCCTATTTCAACGGGCAAAACGTTGAACCTCGATTATTTTCCGCCTTTTTCCAACTGGCTTTCCTTTCCCATTTACGCCTCGCTATCATCATATTCCCACAATTCCCGTCAAAAAGAACAAAAAGCCTGGCAAAAAGCCCTTTTCACTAGAACTATTGGTCTACAAATTAATTCAGTGCCATTACTTTGATGTCTTGTAATTCTTAGTAACATTTGAATTTTTCCCGCTCTAAGTCAATTTTAAAGGGCGAAACTCAACATTTAAAACACAATATAACAGGTGGCGGCCCTGCGGACTTACCCCCAAAAATCATTAGTCAATAAAATCGCGTCCGACAAGGAAAATTTGAGATACTGCATTTTCTTGGCAGTCCAATTGAAGAAAATGCAGCTGAGCGACCGAAATTATTTGTTCAGCCTTAGGAGAAGGTATACGTCAAACGTGAAAAAAGTGGTTTAAGAAATTTCACAGTGATGATTTTTCAATTGGAATGCAAAAATCATGCAGTGTCTCAAATGCTCCTTGTCGGATGCAATTGTATTCACTAATTATTTTTGAGGTTAAGTCCGCAAGGCCGCCACCTATTATATTGTGTTTTAAAGTTTAAGGTTCGCCCTTTGGAACTACCTTAGGGTGAGAAAAATTCAATTTTCCAAGAGTTATAAGACCTCAAAATAAAGGCACCGAATTTTTGTGTAGACCTGATATTACAGAAGTAGCCTAGACAATTTCACTCCCTTCCATGGCTAAATAATCTTCTGTCTAGGTCTGATAAAGGTGGCTGCAGGTCCGGGAAAAACTGCACATCAAGGAAAAATCAGGGATTATGAAAAAAAATTGCAAATGTCAGCGAAATTCTGGAAAAAAAGGACTTTAAGTAACTGTCAAGAGTCATCAGGACTGTCTATACCTATTTCTGAATTTTTTGAAATCTTTTGAAATCTTTTAGGGTATAAAAGATTCTGAAAATTTTTCAATTGAATATAATAATTTGAAGGAATTTTCAAGAGATTCAAAATGCTTCAAAGAATTTTGAATAGATTTCAATAATTTAAAGGAACTTTAAAGGATTGCTAAAATTTTAGGGTATTTTGTAAATTGCCAAGTAATTCTCAAGAGTTTTAATAAGTTTCAAGCGATTTCAAAAGATTCCAATGGATTTGAAATATTTTAGGATAATTTACAAGATTCCAAGGAATTTGAGATATATTTCAACCATTTGAAGGAATTCCATAGGATTTTAAAGATTTTAGGATATTTGTAAAAATGCCAAGGAATTGTCAAGAGATTTATAAAGTTTCAAAGGAGTTTGATAGATTTCAAAATATTTCAAATAATTATTTTAGGGTATTTTGAAAGATTCCAAAGAATTTTTAATAGATTTCAATAATTTGAAGGTATTCCAACGGATTTGAAAGATTGTAGGGTATTTTTAAATCTTTCAAGAAATTTTGAAGTGCTTAAAATTTTGTAAGGGATTCCATAAGATCACAAAGGATTTGAAATATTCTAGGGTATTTTATAAGTTTCTAAGGCATTTTCAACAGATTTTTTATAATAAATTAACCCATTGATTAATTACTATTAAATTCAGATCTATATTTATTTCTGAATGTTCTTGATTTCTTTTGAAATAGTTTAGGGTATTTTAAAATATTCCTAACATTTTCAAAGGATTTCAAGGAATTTAAAAGATTTTAGATATCGACCGATTTCACAGGACCTATAAGGTTTTAGGTTGTTTTTAAAAATTCCAAGGAATTTTCAAGAATTTAAAAAAATGTCAAGGCATTTTATATTATAGAGTATTTTGAAAAATTCTAGGAAATGTGAAAGATTTTCGGGTATTTTTAAAACCTCTAAGGAATTGTAAAGAGCTTTAAAAAGTTTCAAGAGATTTTAAAAGATTCCGAAGCATTTTCGAGAGATTTAAATATTTTAAAGGGATGTCCAAGGATTTTAAAGAATTTTAAATATTGTAGTATATTTTTAAAGTTTCCAAGGAATTTTCCATTAATTCCAATAATTTGAACAGTTTTCAGAAAACTTTAAAGCTTTCAAGGGACTTGATAAGATTTCCGAGGATTTAAATGATTTTGAGGGATTTTAAAAGCTCTCAAAGTACTTTTATAAGTTTTCCAGGATTTCAGGAAATATCAGTAGACTTGAAATAATTTCGCAGGATTTTATAATATTTTAATGAGGGATTTCCTAGGATTTCAGAGATTTTCTAATATTTCAAGGTATCACCAAATATTATAAAGAATTTTAAAGATTTTAGTACAGTTTAAAAGGTGTAAGGAATTTTCAATTGATTTCAATAATTAGAAGGTATTTCAAAGGATCAAAAATTTTTCAGGGTATTTAAAAAGTATATATTTTAATTGTTTTCAATTTAATATTTTTTTAATTTACCTTGAATGTTTATGAATATTATTGAATTAATTTCATTTCCTTCAAATTCCTCTAAATTCACTTCAATTTTATTGAAATCAATGGATTTTTTTTATTTAAAGAAATTTTCCAATGTATTTGAATTCTTTTGAATTTAAGTTCAACTGTTTTGAAGTTTTATAAATCGATTACTTTTGAATTCTTTTAAATTCAAAAGAACATTAGTCACATTAACCACTTTTAATCACTTTTTTGGTTAGAAATTAGTCACTTTGGGTAACTCTTTCGGTTTAAATAGTTAAATGAAAATAATAAATTAAAAATGCATACATTTAAACACAAAATTATTTCATTGCATTTATAAAATATTCTATATTAAAAATGTTACAAGGTTAAAATTTTTGTCTTAAAAAATGATTAGATAGGGAAAATAGAACAATTAATCGGAGAAAACGGAGGATATTTGAATTTTTTTTAATTTGTTGCAAAATAAGGTGGGGCTTTTTTCACATATTCGAACAGGTTTTTTTTTAGTATACTCTCTAAATCTGAAATAGTAGAAAACTGCTAATTAGCAGTAGTTTGCTACTAATTCAAATAGTGCCGATTCGTTTACTAGTAATTAGTAAAAATCGACTAATTCAATGAGTAAGAATAACTGACTAAATGAATTAGTAACTATATCTACTGAAGGAATTGGTAATGCCACTACTAAATGAATTGGTAAATGTATTTCTGGTTACTATTTTAAACGATAGTTTCAAGAAAATTAAAAAACTTATTTTACAATGAAAAGAATTTTATTAAAATACAATCAATTATGAATTTAAATAATAGTTGAAAGAAATTTCCATTTTATCTTCTTATACTTAAAAATCAGTGCATATTTAGGTCAAATTAATGTGGGTTCTGTATTAAATTCAATTTGAACCGTTTCAAATTCCTAAAGTTCATAGTAAAA
>JAABKJ010005298.1:0-23217 GCA_011634705.1 Andricus grossulariae
AAAGGATTGAAACAACGAGATATGAGTGGTGGCGTCATTTCCTCTAATAACTTAAATCTAACTCTGGAAATCCTTACCTTCTGGGATGCGAGCTGTCAAGTATAGAAAATAGCATCGCAAAACATCTGAAGTATGTAGGAGTATGAAGGTAGCCGCAAAAAAGTGGTGTGATACTGAAGCAAAAGAGCTTCAACCGCTCGCGGGCCGCGACACTGACACCGCACCGCAGTGGAGAGGCGGCGCATGCTCTCGCTAAAATGTAACTCCAAAATTCAACATGGCGTAACTTGTGCAAATTTGAAAAGTTTCGGAAATCCTTGAGAGCTAAAAATTTATTTTGTATAGCATTACAATTTCACAAAGTTTTATTAAAATCGAACAACCACTTGCAGATCCTGATATTTCTGATGTGTACTGACCCTAAAACATTTAGCTTTAGGCATTCAAAAACTCCTAAATACCATGCACAAGATAACTCAACTGAATGATGTAACACATTGATTGAAACGGCAATAATAGCGTACTTAGAGAAAGATCATAAATTATGGGATGAAAATTTAGATGATTTACAATTTGCTTTAAATACGAGTAAACATTCTTACAGGTTTCACGCCAGCTTTTTTAAATACAGGTAGATAACTACAACCAATTCAAGCATTGAATAAATATTTAGATTGTAAAAGCGAAATTGAATTCCAAGAGTCCGAAAAATGGGCTACGAGAATTCTAGAACGTGAAAAAACATTATCAAATGAAGAGGAAGGAATAGCGAAAAAATTGAATAAAAATTTCGGAAGACCATTTTCCATTAAAGCAAAGGTTTCACCAAGAATTTACCGAATAAGGACAAAGAATGGTTTTTATATGAAAGTCAACCAAAACCTTTCAATATTAATAACTAATTACCAATATGCACTTTGTGAACTCTATTTTGTATTTACATATGATGTGGATAATTAGTAGTGTACCATCTGTGCACGTCCAAATTTTGTCGTGGCAGTTATCAGTATTCCATCTTTGTACGTATACAGTTGGCCTCGATACAAATTGCTCCATGCAAATTAAATCGCAAAAATTCTGAGTTGCGCAAATCTTTAAAAAAGTGTATTTCAAATTATAGATATATTATATTATTATATTCACCAATAGAGTTGAGGATGACCACCAAGGATATCACGAGTGTATAGACAATCCACATCTTCTCGAATTAGATGAAAAACTGATTATTATATTGATGAAGACTTAAATTACCAGTGTAACTAATTTGAATATTCTATTGCTTTATTAGCTTACATAATCTATATTATAAATGTTATCTCTTAGATTAAAGGTGTCAAACTTGGCCTTTTGAGATATTTACATTTTATGAGAGTCAGTTTCAAGGAAGAAAATTTGGTTAGAAATGTCATTAAAACTGATTTAAAAAAATTAAATTGTCCCAAAGTATTGTAACAAACTTCAAAGATTTCAGGAGACGTGAAACTATTGGAAGGGAAGTTGAAAGATTGCAAGGATCTTGAAGGATTTCAAGGTATTTCCATGAACTTAAAAGGGCTTTAAAGGATTTTATCAGATTTAATGAGATTTCACAGAATGTCAATGAGTTCACTGGAATTCACGTTATATCAGTTGATTTAGAAAGATTTTATAGTTTTTTCAGGATTCCAAGAAATATAAAGGAATTTCATGTGATTTCATGGGAAGTGCAGGTTAGAAAAATTTGCAAGCCTCCTCTACAGTATAGAAACCTCCTGATATTGAGCTTCAGTTACATCCGCTCTCTTGATCATTGGAAAAACTTAAAAACAATTGAATTGTCTTTAATATTCATATTGCTTAATTTTAAAATAATTATGATTTAATTTTGTTTTAGTACATTTTCATGGCATTTCTTTGTTCAAAATGAAACTTTATTCTTTTCTGTGTAATCTTAGCCCATGTGTGCACACCCAACTTTATCCACGTTGTTACCCACAATAGGTAGCCGTGTGACCATCTGCCTTTTGCAATGTTTCAATTCATAAGCGGAGAACCAACGTGCGGGGCATGAGGGATCTATATTAACTACTTGCCAAATAGTCCGGTATCCCGTAAGACTCCAAGTTTTATTCCTGATGCCATAATAATATTCAGCAACTCCCGGAAACTACCTCTACCAGTTTGACCTGGACAAATCTTGAGTGCCTCTACACAAAACACCCAAAAAAATGTTAAATTAGGAATAATTACACAAGCCACCTTTAGAACACTTTGAGTTATATTTTTGGTCTCATTATGAATTTCAACAACCCCCTAAGACCACCCTTACCGCTTTCACCTGAAAAATTCCACGCGAAACAATAAAAAATCCTAAATTTTAAATAATCACTCAAGTCACCTCCAGAAAGCCATATGTTATATTCTCAATCCCATACTGATATTCAAAACCCGCCGAAAACCACCCCCATCACTTTGACCTGAACAAATCCCAATTGCATCAGGGAAAACCAGTCAAAAAATTTGAAATAATCACACACGGTACTTTCAGAAAACCCAATATTATATTTATAACCCCATAATAATATTCAGCAACTTCCACAACCCACTCAAAGTTGAATTTTTTACGATGGGTACCCGGGTACCCTGGGGGCGATCAGGAGGCACCAAGCGAAATTTCAATTTTTACCGCACTTACAATCAAAAATATATCGTAGAGGGCACCCGAGTACGTGAGTGTGCACACAAGAAGGGATATGTGGAAAGCAAATGGTACCACTCTCCTTGAAGGGGAAATCTGGTACACAGACGGCTCCAAAGGAGTTCGAGTCAGGAGCAAATATCTATGACAGAGTGGGAAGGAGGAGGATAGGGATCCCGCTTAGACGGCATGCCACCATTTTCAGGCGGAGGTCCTGACCCTCCTTCGCTGTGCTGAGATATTATTAGAAAAAGCGCTGCTGTTAGGCAGATAACAAATCTGCTCAGACAGCCAAGCGACATTACCTACAGTTTGTAAACCAGACATAACATCAGAGCTGGTTTGATAATGCAGAAGGGCATTAAACCAACTCTTAGAAAAAAACAACGTGGCTCTCATATAGATTCTTGGTTACACAGGGATCAAGGGCAACGAAAAGGTGGACTAGTTGGCAAAAGGCAGCACAGCAAGTGAATACATAGGACCGGTACTGGAACAAGCGTCTTGCTGCAGCGGGATGGCCATCAAAAGCTGGATCCGAACGAAGCACCGAAAATACTGGCAACAAACCCAGGGTTGCCGACAGGCGAAAGTCATCCTGGGCTATACGTACAAAATAGATAGGGCCAAGGAAATCTTGGGTTTACCCAAGAAAGACATAAGGACAGTGGTTCAGATGCTTACAGGGCACAACCACCTGAACTATCACATGCACAATATGGGGTGCAACTCCAAGACAGAATGCAGTGAATGCGGCAGGGATAATGAAACATCCCTGCATGTCTCATGCCAATGCCCGAAATTAGCTAGGCTCAGGTAACAAACCCCTGGGGTCCATTTCATGGAATCTGAGGAAATTATAACGCGATCTCTGGTTGACGTACTGGGCTTCACCAACAGGTCTGGGGTCAACTACTGAGAGCGAATAGGTAAGGGTGTGGTACAATAGGCTTCATAGCTTGAGTCTACGTTTATCCTATCCTACTAATTACGCTATTCCCACTTTGCCACCACTTGCCGCAGCTATATGTATAATATGTTTAGTCGAGGCGGATAATGAGTTCTGTAGAAAATTCTCTATCAGAACTCATTCAGTACACTTCCCGTATCTGTCGCTTGACGGGACCGTACGGGAGTATAAACCCGACTTTCAATGGTAGCAATTTCGATTCGGGCGTTCCAAGAATTATGTCGCAGCAGCGGTTTCGGATGATAGGAGCCGCGGGGGGATGGGCCGTGGTCACTCATACATGAAAAAACAGTAGCATAGCAATAAAGCGCAGTAGTTCTAAGAATTTGGCACTTAAAGAGTACCCCCACTCTACTCTATTCCACGTTAGAACTCGCATGTTGGCACATGCGCAGACAAGCGCAGAGACTTTCCGTCTCCCAAGTGGAAGACACGATAGTGTGTGCGTTAAAATACGTGTGGAGGTGAGCTGAAACATACGTAGAGTGCAGATAGCGAGACTGTACTATACTTTGGATTCCTTCAGAATGATCTATCATTTCAGGTTCCTATTCAACAATAAATATTCCTTCTTGTTGCAGCTCCCTTGGCACCAAAAATTGGTTCTAACAGAAACCCCAGATTTTTCTGCGTAGTATAGTAGTCTTTAATTCGTTATGATTTTTTTCATGAAAGAAGAATAGTCATTTATTACATTATTTTATAATATATATGCAATAATTAATACTCCAATTATTATAGCATTCTCCTGTAAAAAAGCGACTTTGTAGGTCTTTTTCATAGTTTCAATTTGTTTTCTATACCCTTGCTTCGTATCTTGCGTTGTTAGGCTAAAAATTTCAATTTTCGATTGGTTATTAGTAGATTAAATGTTTAAATGAAAAACCGCGAGTTTTACCAAAACAAGATTCTTGATGATTTTGCAGGTTTTCTTAAAAGCAACAATTGGTTTTTTCGACTTGTTTTCGTATATTGTACACTCTGCCCGAAAAATGCAATTCTGTATTATTTTAAAAGCATCATCTCGATTAAAATTAGGACTTTAAGTCTTTAAAAAAAATTTATAATCTAAATTTGTAGATGTTTTCGAGATGAATCATTTCTCTTCTTAACATTTGTTCCTTGTCTCGTATATTTTTTCTAGAAAATGTGTTTTTTTTTATCCTAGTTCAAAACGTTACCACAATTCAAACAAAAGCTATACGTCTCATCAAAAAATTTCCTGAAGTAACTCTGTACATCTTTTTCAAATGAATAATTTCTTGTTTGAAATTTTGTTCCTTTCTCGCATATTTTTCTGAAAAATGGAATTTTTTTTTTCAAAGCCTTATCATATTCGTCTTACCAAAAAATGGTCTGAAAGTGAACAATTTTTCTATTTCACATTTTTTCTTACCTCGTATAGTTAAGCTTAAAAATGGAGTTCGTTATTTTCAAAAAAGATTTTCCGATGGATAAAACCACATATGTTGTTAAAAAATGACTGGCTAACGGAATCGTCCTTCCTTGTTAGTCATTCAGAAATTGAACCAAAGCTTATCTAATATGATGCGTCTTTCGAAAATTATCTTCCCTACAGTACTACAGACAGACAGACAGACAGAAACGTTCGTGAAACATATTTGTTCTTACTCGGGAGTCTTCAAACGTGGAGATTTGTCAAAAATCTGTTAAGTTTTTCACGTAAAACTAATATTTACCTTCTCATTTAAATGAAAATGTAGAAAACAAACACTGGAAATGGGGGAGGGTGTCCCTGGGGGTGCGTGTCGCCATTTCACTCACTTTCTTTACTTTTACTTGTTTTTCAGTGGTTTTACAGTTCTTAAAGATTCATAATTTCAGCTGAAAATTCATCGTTTTTCGTTGAAAATTCGACTACTTCTTTTGAATTTGAACTACTTCGTTAAAAATCCACGATGTCCGTAAATACGATAACTCTCGAAAAGTGAACGGATCCAATCGAGCTTTGGTACACTTTTTTCACGTCCAATATTACGCCAAAAGTGTCGAGATACGAAAATAATCTTAAATAAAAATTGTAGGATATTTCGTTTCATTCATAAAAAGTAATAACAAAACAAAAATACTATTTTTAGCATAAGAACGTGAGATACGAAAGAATATCTGAAGAAAGGATTGTAGTTTTTGATTGATTTTAAGGTAATTCAGGAAATAAATATACTTGTAAGAATGTCACTCAAAAATCGAGAGCGTAGCGCGAGAGTCATGATGAGAATGTGTACTTCAATGTCTACAGAGCTTTGAGCAACTTAATCTTTAATTATACTTAATTACGTAGAAAAATCAGAATATGAAGACGCATATAAATACTGGGATCTAAACTCGATATTCTAATTAATGTTTGCATAAACCGAGATTCAACAGACGCGCGCCCTGGGCGCGCTCAAACTTTCGAATCGTGCGAGCAGCGCCCGATGAGAATGTGCCCGCGCAGAGGGCAGATTTTTTGTTGAACATTTATCAATTTAGTAAAAATTTCCTCGCTTTGGTTGAAAATTTGAATATTTTGTTAAAACTTCGTCTTTTTTGTTGATTGAGAATTAGTGGTAAGAAAAGTCTTCTGATTACGAATTTTTTTCCAAAATCCCGGTCAATTTTTCATGAAAATTTTTTTCCAAAAATTTTACTATTCATTGAAAAATACTTTTTATAAAATCAAACAGTTGATTTTTTACGAAATGGTTATATTTGCAAAGTTATACCACAGAATCTATTGCTCAGAAAATTTTTAACATGTGGATGTCGAGGTTAGATCTCCCGAAAGAAAAGAGAAATCTTCCTATCGAATGAAAAATTCCCTCCGCGAATTGTTGTTAAAAAATTGCTATTTTCAAGCGGAAAAATCATCTAGATATTTTATTAGTTAATAAAAAATCATCCAGGCCAACCAGTGTCATAATTTTCCCTGAAACTGTTTCAAAACCTTTACCTACTGTCAATAACATTGTTCATTGTTCATGAACTCTCTCGCTTTATTGTTTATAACCATTTTTATGAATAAAAACTCTCAAAAAGCAGAATTTTATTTTGAAATTAACAATCAAGATGAACATTGCCGTTCAGCCAATATATTTTTTATAAATCCACACTTCGTTGAATAATTTCGATTTCCATGTAAAACTAGAAAAATGCTAAGCAGTACAAACTTTTTAAAATCGAAAACAGAAATCTTCTGAAAAGTAACGCGCATGAGGACCCTGAATATGCATAATCAATGCATAACGCACTGATCTATTTTATATAAAAAAAGTCGTATTTTCTTAACTTTGTACAAACAATCAGAAGGCAATATTTTGAAAATGGAAACAGACTAGGTCACGGTAACAATTTCTCAATGTGGCATTCTAATTTTTTTAATTGAAAAATCTTACACCATCGCATCGTTTAATTAAACTTTTATATTTCTTGTTACTTCTTACTTTCTACTCAGGAATCCTTCCCCTATACAGACCAATTTTTTTGTTTTTAATATATTATAATATTTTCACTTCAATATCATATTTTCATATAAAAATCAACCAAGCATCTGGGCATGTCTAAATTTTAACGTGGCAGTTGGCAGTGTTCCATCTTTGTACGTGTATAGTTGGGCTGGAGTCAAAATGCTATGTGCAGATTAAATCGCAAAAATCCTGATTTGCGTGAAGCTTCAAAAAAAATTTACTCAAAATTATAGACGTATATTATAATATTCACCGATAGAATTGAGGATGACCGTCAATGACAAGACATTTTAGATTATACAGCCAATAATGTAATCAAGTGTTTATTTCTAATTTTTTTTCATGTAAAAGAGCGTATATAAAAAAAATCACGATTGCATAGTGAGGCCTTCTTTGAGCTTGTCAATATATGCATTATGTCTGGGATTTATCTTCAATTAAAAACTTCATTCAACACATTCAATCCATGAATGTACACAAACGTGAGCACAAATACATGCAAGCTGTACATACACACGAAATAATAATACTGAAAATGTACTACCATAAAAAATAAGGTTGTACGATATTTTGAACAATTTAAACATCAGACAATTCTTACTTGATAATCAAGTAATTTTTTTCTCAAGTTCTTTAATTTTGTCTTAAATTCTCCAGCTTTCAATTTCATAGATGAATCATATTTCGTTTTTACAGATATGACGAAAGCACTCACATTTGCTTAATGTCCGCCGCGATGTTTCCGCGAAAAATTGCGACCCGATAAACCGAAATCGAGATGATGCACTAATTTAAACTCAGATGGTAAACTTGTTTAGTACTTGCTTTTGCTGATCTTTGTAGCATAACTTCTAGATTCAAACTTCTCTTTGAAATGCAAGAGCTGCACAGTGACGTACGCCTACTGTTTCATACACATCCTGCAGGCTTTTTCGCAGAATTCTCTTAATATACGTATCACCGTACAGCTCTTTAATAACTGCATGAAGAGGCATATGCTTGGAAAAGTACTGAAATTTCAGAGCAAGCTTCTAGAGAAGGAGCTTTCTTTTTCAGAAGTCTCGCAGAACTCTCAGAAGTATCAGAAATTGAGGTATCAGTTGAGAAACTTCCTTTTTCGGAACATGATTTTTGCGTCACAGACTACCCAGTAGGACGCAATGGATAAGTAGCATTTTGATGGAGAGGTCATTTGATGTTATTTTATTTTGCGAAATAGCTTTGCCAATGTAAAATGAAATGGCCTTCATCATGTTGGCAATTAGCTTCTCTCGAGTGTTAGTGCGAGGGCCTGTATATGTTCGAAATTAATTATAAGGATCCGTCATCCCCAAACCATTAAACAATTGGGAGAGCTTGTTGGAAAAGGACAGAACCCAACCTGTATCTGTGCCATTCTGCAGGATGCTTTTAGGCCCGTTGCCCGTTGATTATGCTGAAATGTAGGCAATTCTGTTAAACGTGATGTATTTAAAAAAATTCTAAACTTTAAATATGAAGTCACTGCCATTTCTCTTAATGCTCACGAACTTGATATATTTAAAAAGATGTTGACATTTTTAAATAATACACCTGTGTTCTTGAACACCTCTCATTTTAGCATACTGTTTTTAAAATCGAGTTTACTTCTTGCAACATCTACACTTGCCAAAACTCTTTAAACCTCGTATTTCAATCCAGCAAAATCGAAAATTAATATCAAATAAAAAAAAGCTGCGTGCATAAAATAAACACCTTTCAAAAATGATTTCATAATTAATATGCAAAACAGTATACAGCGTTCACGACAAACACAATATACAAAATATGTGTGAATAAATTTTGTTGCTCCTTAAAAAGAGAAGTTAATAATCAGTAATATTTTTATTTGGCTACTTTTATCTGTAAGAAAATACATAAATCGAAAGTATTCTTGATCAAAGTACATTGTAAATATTCAAAACTTCAATTCATGTGTGAAACAAAAATATACAATTATCCGCAGAAACACTAAACTCAAACTTTCACTTCTTTCCTGCAAGAAAAGGACATTTTTGCCTCCAATTTACATGCTTGATAATCTTTTTTGTGTTTGCTGAGCTCTCCTCCTTTGCCTTCTGCAACTCAGAACAAAGACTTTTTTCAAAGGGGTCGCTAATTTGAAAAAGCGAAAACTGATCAGTTTCCGGGCCGCATCCTAAGACTGTGATATTTTGCGGATTTCGCTCTATCTTATTCAAGGTTCTTTTTTTTACCTTGAGCACACTGCCTTTTTCTGGAATTTCGATCCTTTTCCTGATTTTGTTGCTTTTTTTGGTGACTGTCACCTTCCACCAACCTATCTTTTCTTGCTTCCATACAATGTTCACCTTTCCCTTGTAGCATTTTCATCTCTTCCAGTTTCCTAGGCACTGCCTCCTCATCACTTAGACTCGGCCTTTTAATTATGGTAAACCTTCAGATTCTAATTTCTCAGAATCTTGTAATCTTAGTCTATAAGTGTGTTATATGTTGCTGACTTTTTCAACATCCCTCAGTCAAGATCCTTCCGATCTTGACATGCAACAAGAAATTTTAGAATAAAAGGGGATATGTGGCATTGGACGTAACATCTATTCAAAAGTCGCCTTGATATATTAATATTATTGCTTATATTATAATTCACTCTCATTATTTCGTGAACAAACACCAATTATTCGTGAAAATATATTGACTTTTCGTTGCTTTTTGGTTGTAGTTAAGTTTTAACAAATATTTTTAACGATACCCCCAAGTATTAAATCCAAGCCATACTAAACATAGGAACGAATTCTTCACGAAGATGAAAGAAAAGTTTCAGATTCTATCGCTCTTTAGTCGCAACCCTAACTGTGCATGGTCTTACTTAAATGACGATAACTCAAGAACCACAAGAGTCTTAATGATTTGTTAAAAATCAAATGGGGTTCCACAAGTAATCTTTTCATCCATACAGCGAAAAATTAAACAGTATACATTTCATGGAAAATCAAATCAAACAAATTTTTCGTATTTTTCTCGGCCAAAATGTTGAAATTTCATCAAAATCTAGCTATGAGTTTCAGAAATGTTGATAATTAAAACAAATCCAACACAAAATTTGAATATGACGTCTTTTATATGTCACTATAATTTCACCAAGTTTCATTAAAATCGAACAGCAACTTGATTATTCTAATACTATTGGCATGTACTTGCCTCATTTCGAAAAGGTCCAGAGATTTGGTTCACACTATGTTTTTATAAGAGGCGTATGTTAAAGAATGTGGAAAGAAAAACTCCCTAATTATTTGTAAAAAATTGTTTGTATATATTTTGTTAGCGGAACTAAAATAGGATAATGATAAAGAATAAAATGTTTACCTTATTTTGCAGTATCTGAATAAGCAGTTGCAGTCAGAGGTCAGCAATTATTAGCACATACATTTAATATAATATAACTCGATATAATATAGAACATTTTGCATTACGAGCACTCTTTTATCGCGCGCGACGCGCGGGAAAAGTGATGTGAATATATTCGTTAAGGCGGAAGGATCTTTGACAAAAGGTAATTTAAAAAAACAAAAGGGAATAACAAAAGCTCAAAGAGTATGAAGAAGTGTGGTTTGCGTACGTACTACTCTAAAATTCTTTGCTATTTTGTTATGGTTGCCTAATGGACATTCAGCAATTTCTTCTTTTGTCAAATCATCAGTCGCGCCACTCTCCATGTTTATTTCCGCCCGCTTTTGTCGTGAATAAGCAGGTGCATATATTCCACGCAGAGTCGTTTGACCTTTTGTTTTTTCCAATATTGCAAAGACGTCACCATTGGATGCCGATAATACAATTTGTTTTTCGGTAGGGACAGGTTTAAGGACATAATTTTTTGTTCTCATTTGAATTCGTTTATCGGCAGGAAATACGTATCTTCGAAGTTCGAATCTCCGGTTCGGATTTTTTTGGGAAATAAATCGAATAGATCTAAGTTCTTTAAATTTAAATCCAAATATGAGAGCAGAAGGAAAAAAAGTCGTGAAAAAACGAGAGATACGTGAAAAATCCGAAATAAGAATTGTAAGATATTTTGTTTTATCCATAAAACATAATATGAAAACAAAAAAAGTCTGAAGAGAGGATAGTCGTGTTTTATTTATTTTTAGGTGATTTAGAAAATGAATAGACATGTACAAATTTCTTTCACAAATCGAGCGCGTAGCGGGAGTGTCACGGTGAGAATGTGTACCTCAAAGTCTACAGAGCTTTTTTGAGGGTTTATCAATTTAGTAACAATTACCTCGCTCTGGTTGAAAACTTGACTATTTTGTTAAAAATTAATTTTTTTGTCTTTGGAGAACTAAAGATGAGAAAAGTCTTCTGATTACGAATATTTTGGTTATTTTTTTTCAAAATCCTGGTCCATTTTAGATGAAAATTTTTTCTCAACAATTTCACTATTCATTAACAAGTATTTCTTATAAAATCAAACCGTTAATTTTTAACAAAATGGACATATTTGCACAGTCATACCACAGAATCTATTGTTCAGAACATTTTCAAACTAACATTTTTTTACTAAATTAAAAAATTTTAGATATCTTTCTTTCTAAAAAAGAATTCCCTCCGCGAATCGCTGTTGAAAAATTGCCATTTTTAAGAGGCAATATCATCTAGACATTTTTTAAGTTGATAAAAACTCATCCAGGCCAACCAGTGTCATAATTTCCCCTAAAACTGTTGCAAAACCTACTGTCGATAACATTTTTTATATTATTCATGAACTCTCTCGCTTTGTTTCATATGAAAAACTAGAAAAATATAAAACTTGTTACTTCTTACATTCTACCAAGTATCCTTTTCCTATACAGACCAATTTTTTTGTTTTCAGTATATTATTATATTATCACTTTAATATTGTATTTGCGTCTAAAAATCAATCAGGATCTTTTAGCAATAATGATTAATTACCTGCATGTACTGTGTGTACACTATTTTTTATTTACGTATGATTTGTAGAGCTAGAAGTGCACCATCTGTACACGTCTAAATTTTGACGTGGCAGTTGGCAGTGCTCCATCTTTGTACGTTTACAGTTGGGCTCGAACCAAATTGATCTGTGCGGATTGAATCGAAAAAATTCCGATTTGCGTAAGGCTATACAAAGATTTACTCAAAATTATAGACATATATTATTATATTCACCAATAGAATTGAGGATGATTGTCAGTGACAAGACTAGAGTATAGACAATCCACATCTCTCCAAATTAAGAGGTGAAACTGATTCCTGTTTTAATAAAGAATCAATTTACCAGTGTAAATAATACGAATATTCTACTGCTTTGTTAGCTCACAGAAACTGTATTATAGTCGTTATCTCTTAAATTGAAGGAATCAAGCTCGTCCTTGTGAGAGTTGTGAGATATCAGATTTTAGATTAGATAGCCATTTATGTAATCATGTACTTATTTCTAATTTCTTATACATGTAAAAGAGCGTATTTTTAAAAAAAGTCATGAATTCGAGACATTCAACCCATGAATATATACAAACGTGAGTACAAACACATGGACCACTAGAATATGCTTCCTTTGATTATTTTCCAATCAACAGATGGTCTATAAATTCGTAAAATGAGACGAAACAAAATTTTATTTTATTATTTCTTTTAATCTAATTTTCGTATTAAAAACTGCTATTTCTTAGCTAAAGAATTAAAAAAATATCCCTTTATCGCACTAAAATGCGTAGAACGTTCTCCAATTTCTCCTTGCAGCATTTCAATCCCTTCCTCTTTCCTACGGTCTGTCTTTCCATCTTTACAACAGATATGACCGGCACATCGGAATCCTGCTGCACGTTATATCGATGGAGTGCACCATCGATATGTGAAATCTTCAGACAATACTTTTTGTTTTGTCCACCCAAACATTTGTTCCCAAAAGTGTCGTTACATTTCTTTTTGAATTTTAATTTTCTTTTTACATATTAACGGCGAAAGCTAAATACATAGCCTATACCCAGTAAAGTGGAGTCATCTTACGGTACATGTACTGATGCTAAAGGACTTAAATGATACTTAGCAGCTAGCGTGATCGTGTGTAGTCTAAAGTTTTCACTTTGCGTAATCGAATGCAAGGCATTTTCTCAAATTCCTGGGGATCAAACGAATTTTTCATTACAGCATATATTTCCTATTCTTGAATCAAATGCCGGTAAGGAATTAATCACTAAAGACAAATTTTCCTTATTGGGGAAATTGATGTTTGTTCCGGTAATTGCACTTTTACTATTGTTGTGGATTTTTCCTAATAAATTCAAAGTCGGTGAAGCATTTGCAGATAACCATCAATTGTTGACATTTTGTTTATTAGCTCATAATAGCATAACAATCAGTGAGAATTAGCACCCTCCCTTTGCGAGGTGGGTACGTTTAAACTCGACCGTGTTATAAATATCCATAAACGTACGAACCGTCTGGATGTTTAGACTCGGCCTTTTAATTATGGTAAACCTTCAGATTATAATTTTTTAGAATCTTATAATCTTAGTCTATAAGTGTGTTATATGATGCTGACTTTTACCACATATCTTAGTCAAGAGCCTTCCGATCTTAACATGCAACGAGAAATTTTAGAATAAAAGGGGATATGTTGCATTGGACGTAACATCTATTTAAAAGTCGCCTTAATATATTAATATTATTGTTGATATCATAATTTACTCTCATTATTTTGTAAACAAACACTAATTATTCGTGAAAATATATTGACTTTTCGTTGCTTTTTTGTTGTAGTTCAGGTAATGAAAAAGACTATTTGTGAGATGATATAAAAACGCCCAAAGCAGGCTCCCGGATAGCGGATAGAAATGAATGTCTAGTTTTTAGTGTGATCCATCGAGCGCTGGCTGAGGTGGAAAAAAGACCATAAAAGCTCGCACACAAAAGCGAAAAGACAAGAGACCAGCACCGGGTTATTAAGAATATTAAGAGATAATAATAATAAAGTGCAATTTTTTGGGAAACCACCACAGACGTCCGAAAAACTTGTATACCGCAATGGGATAACGGTGACCAATACTCTCATTGGGATTGGCAATCTCCTTTCAGAATTTGCGAAATGTTAGTTTATAAGGTCGACAAAATAGTTTTGAAAGATGTGTCTAAGTGTGATCGAGATCAAATCTCCTTAGTATCGTAAGAGATTAACTTTTTTCAACTCAATTTAAAATGGATAGATATCTTATTTTATGTATCACCAAGGAGTTAGACAAAAAAATATAGATAGACATTGTCCTGATTATATGCTGTGCCATCAATCTGCAACCCCTACATCCTCTTGACCTAGATGTCACAACCAAGAACCCCCCTCAGGGTGCGAAAACGTTCTCGCCCTTGTGACTCATCCTCCGGTCAAGATCCGAAGAGGCAGCGCGACGGCGAAGGACACGTTAATAGAAACCCTTAATTTTGTTACAAGTCCTTAAAATAAATTGAGAAAGATTTTTTTGCCCAACAGTAAAGACCTGCTATGTGTAATGTTGATTTTATATCTCAAAAAAATGCATAAGAGTTAGGGAAAATAAAAAATTGGTCAATAAAAGTCAGGGAAGTTCGAAATTAGGATTTTGTATCAATCCTGGAGGAAGAATGTAACAATCCCTTTTTACCCTTCTACATATGATACTGCGATTCCAGTTGAAGAAATAAGCGTAGGTCATCCCTCTATCCGCAAAAGAAAAATATGCTGAAGCAAATAAATATGCCGGAAGAGAAAACACCAGTAAAATTCAATCTTCTGTTTCTTGTTGCAGAGTTGAGTTCACAATCTGACTGTTCACCCGGCGCTTCTCATTGCGAACCATCCTATTCTCCTGAAAGGTCTTTTTCTTTTAATTATTTTATTATTAAATTTCACTATATTATTATCTCTATTTTATACATATTCTAATATTAGGGTATCTGAACCTAGTTTATTGTAAAATTTAGTAAATTGTATGACTTGAATATTAATTATAATTAAAAATCATATTTCTTTCTGCCAGGCCTCATTCTTCAGTCGGGTATTTTACTCCTGCCGAGTTTCCTCTTCGTGCCAGGTCGAGGTCTCTTTCTGCCACTCGTCCTTCTCTACTCGGATTAGACACAGAAATATTGGAGAGGAATAATACAATTCTTCATGGAATATATAAATTCAGAATTGATGTTGAGTTAGGATCTGAGTGTGAAAAACAGATGAAAATAAACAGGGAAATCAGGAAACGCCCAGTCTCTCTAAGTGTATGTAAACAACTTCCATAACACTAATCTTTTCTCAAAAAGTCGGAGTCACGAGATCTCGCATCAGTTGTTGTTCAAAACCTGATTGGTTACATGTTACGTATCTTGTGAATATGACTTTTAGTGGCTGTTTTCAGTTTGTTATTTTGAATCAAATAAATCAAATTTTCCAATAAAGTAATTTTATTTCATGATGAAATTTATTTTTGAATGTTTTTAAACATTATTGATAAAAGAGAAAATTTTACTTGTAAATGTTTTTTCAATAGTAGAAAATACTTATGTTCTTAGGATTTTGCTACCGCACTGCACTTTGTCAACTTTTTCACAGTTTTAAAGAGATAAGCAAAATTAAATTATAGCAAAAAACTTGAAATATTCATATTTGCGAAGAAATACAGCATACACTCTCCGTACCAACGGAAGAGGATTTTTTGGCACCAATCACCAAAAAATTACCGGTACCCACAATAAGATTCCTGGAAAATTTTTTAATGAGTTAGGTTTTATTTTAAAACATTGATTTTGAGTTTTGAAAATATGACAGTATATCAAACCAAATGGAAGATTTGAAGAATTTTTATTTTATTTTGGAGGAATGTTATGCGTTGCGGGACAGTCCATTGTTTGTTCTATGGCTTGAAATCTACTTTCGGTTGTGGTCAACTGTATTCCTATAATTAGTTTCCAATTCTCGTAATATAAGTAAGCTTTGCTAATTTCCTCAATGTAAATGTTTCCATAAATTTATTTAAGGACGTAGTTTGCTTGTGTGGTCGTTATCAACATCCATATTAGCAGAATCATTATTTTTCTGAAAAATAAAATGGCATCACTTGATCAATATGAAGTTGAAGAGTTTTGCCTCCAAATTTAATTTTCAAGTTATCATTCGTTGTCATTTCGGTAACAATTCTTGGCCCTTTCCACTTGGGTCTAATTTATTCTGTTTTGTATTATTTTTCCATTTGACTTTATCTCCTATTTTGTAAACTGGATGGCCCTTAACTATGTTTCCATCTAATCGCTTCTTAGTCCTCTCTTGTTCAATTTCAATTCTTTCGTTAGCCTTCTTCATGATGTTGTCATGTTTGATTTTCCATTTCTTCATTAAATCAGCATGAGTAAGCGTTGGTAATCTTGGTATTGCTGATGGGATATTTGGATCTCTTCCGAATGTCATCTTAAAAGGTGAGAAGCCTGTACTTGAATTTTTCATTGTATTAATTACGAATGCAATAAATTTCAAATTTTCATCCCATTGTTTACCATTATCTTCCATTGATGTTTTAATGAGATTTTTTAAAGTCGAGTGCATTCTCTATATATTACCATTTGCTTGTGGATGGGAAGATGTTGTTTTTATATGCTTGATATTGATTGCATCTTCAATTTGTTGCATTAATTCCGATAGGAAGTTTGTTTCTTGATCAGGGAGTATCATTTTAGGAGCTCTAAATGTATATATACAATGGTCAATCATACTGTCAATTACAGATTCTGCGGTTTTTTTTACAGGTACTAGAACTGTATACCTTGTTGATCTGGCTTGAATACTTAAGATGTATTTGTTTCCTAGTTTTGTTTCTGGCAAGGGACCAAAAACGTCTAACGCAATTTTTTCGTTAGGGTTAGTAGGTGTGTCTAGAATGATTGATTGTGCTTGATTGGTGACTCTTGTTGTCTTCTGCAATTGGCAAATAGAGCAAGCTTTTACGTATTTTTTAATTTCTTCATCCATATTTTTCCATTCACCAATTTCTCTGGCCTTTTGAATTGTATTTTTCTCGCCAAGGTGGTTAGCATGGGCTTCTTTAATGATAGTTTTCCTTCCTTCTTTAGTCAATTCTCTGGTTTTATTGAAACATATATGGAATCCTATTTCTGGGTAATAATTAGATAAGTATTGCAATATTTCCAAAAGAGTTTCCTTTTCCAATAGTTTAAAGGTTGGGTCATCGAAAATCAATCTAACTATTTTCAGTCCCTTATCTCTAAATTCTGTTATTAATAATCCTAAATAATGTATCTAATTTTCCTCATTATAATCTGGCATGTCTGATTTGTTTATTAATTTCAAAAGTTCACCTCCAGCGTTTGGTTTAGTTTTAACTTTATTGTTTGTTACTGGGTTTTCTTTCCATTCTAAAAATCCTTTATATATTTGGTAATCTTCTTCTTCCTCTTCTTGAAGTGGAAACAGTCTTGAAAGACAATCAGCTGCTTTGTTTTCTTTTCCTTTTGCATATACTATCTCATACTTATATTCTTCGAGGCGTAATCTTCATCGAAGTAATCTTGAACTAGGGTCTTTTACGTTGCCAAGCCAAAATAAAGCTTTATGATCCGTTTGAAGTTTAAAGTGATTCCCTAGTAGGTACTGTCTCAATCTTTACACTGCCCAAACAATTGCTAAAAGCTTTTTTTCGATAGTGCTATAATTTTCTTCTGCTTTGTTAAGTGTTCTGGAAACGGAAAGGCATGGGTGTCCTTTTTGTGACCATACAGCTCCTAAACCAAGATTAGATGCGTCTGTTGTGAAAGTAAATTCTTCTTTAAAATTTGGAAATAGTAATACTGGCGCATTGCATAAAAGTTCTTTTAATTTTTCAGAACTTTGTTGGCATCTGAATGTCCAATCGAATATTACTTCTTTTCGTATTAGGTTGGTCAAAGGCTTAGCTATGGTGGAGAAGTTTTTTATAAACTTTCTATAGTATCCAGCGAGTCCTGAAAACGATTGTATTGTTTTGACTGTAGTTGGAGTTTTAAAGTTTTTTATAGCTTCTGTTTTTGCTGTGTTAGGTTTGACTCCATCTTTTGTCATTAAATGACCTAAATATTCTAATTCCGGTCTGAGGTATTCACATTTAGATTGTTCCAATCGTTATCCTAATTTTTTAATCTTTTAAAAACTTCAACTAAATTATTGTTATGTTCGTCTAGTGTTTTGCCGAATACTACTATATCATCAATGTAAATAAAGAATTTCTCGCCTACAAGTCTTCTAAACGCATTATCCATCATACGTTGGAAGGTGGCTGCGGTATTCTTCAATCCAAAGGGCATTCTATTATATTCAAAGTGTCCTTGTGAAGTAGAAAAAGCTGTATAATTTTTTTATTCTTCTTCCATCGGGATGTCGTGAAAACGAGCTCTTATGTCAAATGCGGAGAAGAATTTAGCCTGACCTAAATGATCTAGTATATCATCTATCACTGGGGGAGGGTACGCGTCTTGGTCGGTGTATTTATTGATTTGTTTGTAATCTACTATCAATCTTAATTTGTTACCTTTTTTAGGAACTACCCATTATGGGGAGTTGAATGGTGATTGTGAGTGTCTTATCATTCCTTTCCCCAGTAGTCTTTGTGTTTCTTCTAAAGCAATTTCCCTTTCTTTCTCTGGTAATTTGTGTGATCTAAGGTTTATTATCTTACCTGCATTTAAAGTGATCTTGTACTCAGTTAACTTTGTGCATGGTAGTGGGTCTGTTCCTAACGTGAATATTTCACTGTATTTATTTATAACTTTTTGAATTTCCTTTCTAATTTGATTTTCAATGTGATCTAGTTTTGAAATTTTTAATAGTTCGATTATTCTTTCCGATCCTATTCTGTTCTTTTTAGAACTATAAAACTGATCCCGTGATTCAATAGCCATTATTTTTTCGTAATTTATAGTTTTTGTTGCTTCTTTGTGTTTCATGTTATAATTAAATATTGGTAAAGTTATTTTGGTATTTTTTATTCGGTAAATACCATCCGATATTCCTTCTTGATCATCTTTCCAAACGTTTTGATTATTTTCTTCTGTTTCAATTTGACAAACTAAACTTGAGTGTCGCGAGATGTATTTCCCGCCATCATGTAACGGTAGTTTCTTATTTTCTAAAATCTCATAATTTGTAGTTATTAAATATCTATTGTATTTATTAACGAATGGTAAACGAATTATACTATCTTCTGGTAGAGGAAAGTCATCATTGATTATGTGAAAAAGGTGATTCTTTTCTAAGTAATTAAGGTATGTTGCATTGTTTGATTGGTGTTTATCATTTCCCATTACAACGTTTTTTATCAATCGATGAGTCGGTTGATTTAACGGTAGGGCCGACTTTTTTATTAAATTGAGTGAAGATCCAGAATCTACTAATAATCAATATTCTCTTCCGTCTGCTCTTCTTCCTTGCACGGATTGCAATCGTCCAGTGATTGCTGATATTCGGCTGTCTCTTCGTAATCCATCTGTTCTTGAATCTCTTTTTATGTAATTACTTGGGTTTCTAAATAATTTTCCACTTGTTCCTATTCTCTCGCTGTCCTGATTTGAGTTTAAGTTGGTCGTTTGGGGTTTAAAATAGTATTGGGACGCGAAGTGTCCTAATTTTCCACATTTATGGAATTTTATTTGTGATCGATCAGCTAGTGGTAAATTTCGGTTCTATTTTTATTTTTCTCCTCAATTCATATTTCTGCCTTAAATGCTTCTTATCTTTACAAGACATTTAGATTCATTTAGATTCATATTCATTTAGCTTCATTTAGATTTTCGGGCTTCATCGGTCTTACTTGACTCGAAATTTCATCGCATAAATTCATAACATATTTTTTAACTGCTGCCTTTTCTTGCATCTTCAAAGCAATATTTCTTTCCTTTCCTGAACAGTAATCAGATTGTGAAGCATAAGTTAACTCATTGTAAACGCTTCTAAAGCGTTGACTATAAATTTGTACATTTTCGAATCCTTTTCGCACATTTTCTAGTTTTGATCTGCATAATTCTACTGAAGTAGTTATACCGAGATTTGATATTAAAGCTGCATATAAATCCTCGAAATTGTTTATTCACACGTGGCTAATTGCTCTTTTTGCATCACCTATAATTCTTCTAGTCAAAATGTAGTCCAAAGGGAAATTAGGGTTGTTACACTGAAGTCGTGCGCGTTTAACAGATTAAATTAAATCTTTAACTCCTACATCGTCGTTGCCGTTTAAAGTTTCGACCGTTCTAATTATATCTTTAAATGGAAAAAAATCAATACCACCTTGACCCTGTTCACGATTGTTTGTATTATAAAGTGTTCTAGTAGGTGGTGCGGTTGTAGGGTCGGACGGCGTAGACTTTTTGATTAAGTGTGGTGCGCATGCTGTTCACGCTTGAGTTGTACTTTCAACTTTCTCATCTTCACTCTCATCGCTTGTAATATCTGGATTATCGGTTACTATCTCCACTTTCAAACCCACAGATTTTCCTATCTTCTGTATTTCCAACATTCGCCTGTCATTTTCACCAGCTAAAGTATTTACGTTGGTTATCACCTGGTTCATAGTAGACTCCATTCCGTCTACTTTCGTTATTAATAATCTTAATAATTCGTCTGTGGACATTATTGAGGTGGATTGCGTTCTGTTAGGGGAGGATGCGCGGAACATATTTTCTGCTGTATAGAAGGGTTTATTGATTTTGTCAATTATGTCTGTCGAGTAAGAGTCCGCGGATGAGTCTGTTTTAGTTGCGTCATGTTTATTTTCTCGATAATTCCAAAATTCCAGTTTGAAAAAATGTTCTTTCAATTTTCTTTTACTTAATTCTTTGTTTTTGCATGGTGCGTACCTACAATTAACCTGTTTATAAGCAGGTGTACATTCGCGATAAAACTTTACTCTTTTTTCATTTCCTTTGACTAACTTTTGCTAATTTTCTCCTTCGGTTAATTCTTTTTCTTGGCGACGAATTATTGCGTGACAAGATTATTCCCGTTTAAACAATAAGATTGTCTCACATGGCTGTATCCCACGTACAAAAAACTCAAAGTAATGTTTGTTTATTGAGGAACACAGAGGCCAGGGAGCACCATCAGCGTGTGTACGTCGCAAGCCTAGGGATCAATAATTTGTGTTACAAAATTTATAACATCCAAAAATGTTATAAATCTGCCTAAATAAATTAACCCGTTCAAAAAATCTAATAACGCTTCTCATAACTCCTTTTTCCTAAGTAAATCGATATTTTCTGGAAGTTGGCTGCCGCGTTAATCACTGCTTTCTCGTTGTAGCTTCTGCTTCTAAGCCTTACACCACTGATTAGGTCGCTCCAGGACTTTATCGTCTATGTGATGTTCCCAATATTGCGAATTTGGAAACTGGATTTCACGTCGTTTAGCGGCTACTTCAGTTCACCGTCTAATTCTAATCCTTGCGTCGTGACGAGACAGACGAGACTGGAGAACCGACCCGGAAGGGCGGTTTATGTGGTAGCGTATCGATTAGCGCTTCCAGTACCTTCTACTAGTCATACGAGCTACAAGAAGTACATGCGCAATTACAAGTATACAGGGAGTATTATTATCATTATATCACTTATAAGCAGGGTACATAACACCCCCCTCTATAGACATCATTTCGTCCTCGAAATTCTTTAATTTTACAAATGAATCTTTTTTGCTTCTAAAGGTGGTGGAGACGTCTGCAGTTGTATTTCTCGTGCACCTGCTGTATAAATTACAATGTTATGTTGATTTTCTATATTATTTTCAATTCAAAAAAGAGTAACTTTCTTAGGTAATCATTTAGTTATGTATCTAAATATTCTAAATTTAAAAAGGATATACATATAATTACTGATCCTATCGCTACATAACCTAAGTGCTGTAACCATTCTAAAGTAGTTTCGCTCCAAACTTTTGATGTTTTTATGAGTGGATATATTATTAAGTATACTTTGGGCATCGCTTAAACTAAGTTGTGCTTTTCTAAGTACATCTATAATAATTTGCTTGGGCATTTGAATCAATCTCTTCTCTAAGTTATCTAAGTTTCCTAGGTTATGTTGCATATCGTAAGTTTCGTCGAAGAGGATCGTTTTCGTTTTATTTAAGTTTTTTGACAGTTCAAGCTTATCATGTTTGTTATATATTTCACAATTTTCTCCGGTGATCAATGTGGAAACTTTAATTGGGATTGACTTGATTTTATCTCCGCATGTTAAGTCTAAGTTGATGTCAGTTGTCGGAATTACAATATATCCTCCTATTAATGGTATGTATGTTTCTTTATGAAGCAAGTCAGGTGATTGAAAACATGCTGTTTTTGAAAATCTTCGCAGTAAGCTTGCCTTGCAAGTATTTGTTTCGTAAATCCTTAGATTAGGCTGATTTCTTTTACGTATTAAATGTCAATTTATTTTTTTACATTTGTTAATAGTTTGGTTGTTCGTTGGTACGTCACTGTCATAGAATTCAATTATTAAGTCATGATCGGGAATTAGGTAATTGGAATTATTCTTTTTACGGTTCCTTCCACGTTTTCAATAATGGGAATATTAATAATGTACCTTAATAATCTGTTTACTACTGATATTGAGATTGAGCTAATCTCGAGAATTTTCTGGTAGTCTTTCTCGAAATGGTATTTTGTTCTATGGTGCATTTTAAATTCTTCTAGTGTATTTTTCAACATTTCTGGTGTTAAAATCTGTGGATGTATGATTACATATTTACCATTATTGATAGCATATATTGATGTATTAATATTTTTGTTTATTTCTTCAATCAGGATAGTTGTTGAAATTACCTTCATATTAATGAAATTATCTTTAGTATTGGAATTTAGTTTTTCAATTTTTTGAGATTCCAATGCAATTTTATCCTTTACTTCGTGGTCCGTATCTAGTACTATTTTGATGATTTTCGTTTGGTTATTTAAGACGGAAACTATATTTTCATTGTCAGTATATAATTTATCAAATTCTGAATTGATTTGATTCAAATCTGATTCAGTCAGGGTTCCAAAAAGGGTTTTAGAAATATCACCTATAAAATTAGCCAGTCCTCTTTTATGTCT
>JAABKJ010005299.1:5632-23216 GCA_011634705.1 Andricus grossulariae
CAAAAAGGGAATAGCTACATTTCTATTAAAAAATAAATAATTTTCAAAAAATAAAAAAATAAAAAAAAGAATTTTCAAAAAAAAAAGAAGAATTTTAAATACAATTTTTACAACAACAAAAAACAACTGAAATGATGCATCCACAATAAAAAAATGAATTTGTAATCAATTAGTTGAATTTTTCACCCAGAATATGTATTTTCTACCAAAAAAGACAAATTTTTAATAAAATAGATGCATTTTCAACTAAAAAAGATAACTGTACAACAACAAAAAATAAAACAATTTAATTTTAAGTTAGAGAAATAGGTTTTTAAGCAAATAAAATAAATTTTCCACAAAATAGTTGAGTTTTCAATCAAACAGATGAATATTCAACCAAAAAATTAAACTTCTAAAGAAAAAATGCAACGAAAAATGGAATACTTAAATTTTTAGTTAAAAAAATTAATTTTTGCTAAAAAAATGTAATTTTGAACCGTAGAAATTAAATTTCAACCAAAAGCTTGTTTTTCTACTAAAAAGGACAAATTTTTAACAAAATACATGATTTTTCAACCAAAAAATCAAACTCCTACAAAAAAAATCCAACGAAAAATAGAATAGTTAAATTTGTAGTTAAAAAAATTAATTTTCGATTAAAAAAACTAATTTTCAACCGAAAAAATGAAATTTCATCCAAAATCTTATTTCTTTACTAAAAAGGACAAATTTGTAACAAAATACATGAATTTTCAACCAAATAGAATAATTTTCTACCAAAAGAAGACCATTTTTTAAACAAAATAGATGAATTTTAATCTAAAAAGGATCAACAAAGAATAAAATAGTTTCATTTTTAGTTGGAGAAATATGTTTTTAAACAAATAAAATCAATTTTCAACGAAATAGTTGAATTTTTTAACCAAACAAATTAATTTTTTAGTAAAAAGATTAAATGTGTATAAAAAGAAATTCGACAACAAATTTAGGTAAATTTTTAATTGAAAATAATAATTTGCAATAATAAAAAAAACTAATTTTCAACCAAAGAAATAAATTTTCAACCAAAAAGATTAATTTTCTACCAAAAAAGAATAATTTTTAACAAAAGACATCAATTTTCAACCAAATATTTTAATTTTTAATGCAATTTTATACCTAATGGCTGAATTTTCAATGTAAAAGGTCAAGAATATTCAAGAATTAATTTTCAATTGTAAAAAACTAATTTTCAAGCCAAAGAATAGGATTTTGATTCAAAAATATGAATTTTCTATCACAAAAAACAAAGTTTCAACCAAATACAATAATTTTCAATCAAATGTATTTTTTATGTTTTTTAAAAGTTAAAAAAATATTAAAAGTCCGGTGTCAGATTATTTTTAAAGAATTGTAACTGAGTGGAAAAAATTATGAGATTATATAATTTAAAAATTGCGTGAGACAAAAAATAGTGTTTCGTTTATAAACTTTTATTCATTATGCTGGTATTTTTATTTAAAAAAAAATTATTTTTTTTTCTTTCGTAAACGAAAGTACGAAAAAAAAATTCTGTCAATTACTGGGACAGTAATCCCCATTTTTCTTGAACTTTCCTTCATAAATTGCTTTCATAATGGGATAAGTACTACCAAATAACCAAGGAATATATTCGATCTCCAAAGTGACTTTAACAGGAATGTCACAGTAAACACCGTACGAATAATTTCTGCTCCACCGAAGATGTCCGGGACTTTTATGTGTTCCCTGAAATAAAAAACGATTATTATTTTATTGTATTATTATTGAATAAGAAATATAAAATTAAAAAAAAAAAAATTGTGCAGGCAGCGAGAATCGAACACGCAACCTTTCGGCTATGCAGCGGAAGCGCTACTGCCTGAGCTATTATCAGCCAATGATTAATGGTTTGAAATTGAAATTTTTTTTACAAAAAAACGTTTTGAATTAATCAACTGTAAATATAAATTAATTAATTATATTTTAAATTGAACTGTAGTTCGAGTATTAAAAATTGAGATTTTGCAATTTGATAGCCTGAGTAGTTAAAAAAATGTAAACGTAAATATTGTTTTCGTCTAAAATATTTTATTACTAACCCATTCATAATTTAAAAATTTAGAATGATTTTTAAACAATTAATTGCTGGGAAAATTTTTAATGAATTTTTTCTTTTGAAATATTAATTTTCACAGAAGATTTAAAAATATTTCAAAAAAAATTTGGATGAATAAATAATTATTGAAAAATTATTAATTCAGAGTAAATTCGAGTAAGTTTGAGAGATCAAATTACCGCAAATTTTCATAAATTTCCGGACATTTATGGACATTTTTAAATATGATTTTTGGGTAATTGATGGTAAGTTACCATATTTACTTGCAAAATTACCATAAATGACCGAAAATTTCCATAAATGTTTAAAAATGACTTTTGGGTAATTTATGGCAATTTACCATATTTACCGGTAAAATGGCCATGCATGATAACAAATTTTCATAAATTTCCGGAAATTAAAAAAAATGAATATTGGATAATTTATGGTAATTTACCGGTAAAATTACCATAAGTGACCAAAAAATTGCATAAATTTCCAGAAATTTCCGGAGATGTTGAAAAATTAATATTGGGTAATTTATAATAAATTTCCATATTTATCGGTAAAATTCCCATAAATGACCGGAAATTTACATAAATGTCTGGAAATTTATGGAAATTAAAAAAAATGAGTTTTAGGTAGGTTATCATATTTACCGGTAAAATTACCATAAATGACTAAATTTTTTTGATAAATTTCCGAAAATTTATGAAAATTTTTAAAAATGAATATTGGGTAATTTATTGTAATTTTCCATATTTACCGTTAAAATTACCATAAATGAATGAAAATTTACATAAATTTCCGGAAATTTATGGATATTTAAAAAAATGAATATTGGGTAATTTATGGTAAGTTACCATATTGACTTGTGAAATTAACATTAATAACCGAAAAATGGCATAAATTTCCGAAAATTTTTAAATATGAATTCTGGGCAATTTATGATAATTTACCATATTTACCGGTAAAATTACCAAAAATGACCGAAAATTTGCATAAATCTTCGGAAATTTATGAAAATTAAAAAAATGCATTTTGGGTAAGTTACCATATTTATCTGTAAAACTACCATAAATGACCGAAAATGTCCATAAATTTCCGAAAATGTATACAAATTTTTAAAAACGAGTTTTGGGTAATTTATGGTAATTAACCATATTTACCGGTAAAATTACTATGAATGACCATAAATTTTCATAAACTTCCGGAAATTTATGGACATTTTTCAAAATGAATATTTGATAATTTATAGTAATTCACCACATTTACCGGTAAAATTACCATACATCACCGAAAATTTGCGTAAATTTCCGGAAATGTTTGGAAAGTTTTAAATATGAATTTTGGGTCATTTATGGTAATTTTCCATATTTACCGGTAAAATTACCATAAATAATCGAACATTTGCATAAATCTCCGGAAATTTCTGTATATTTGAAAAATTATTTTACCATATTTACCGGTAAAATTATCATAAATGACAAAGTTTCCATAAATTTCCGAAAATTTATGGAAATTTCTAAAATTGAATTTTGAGTAATTTATGATAATTTACCACATATACCCGTAAAATTGCCATAAATGACCACAAATTTTCATAAATTTATGGAAGTTTTTAAAAATGAATATTGGTTAATTCACGGTAATTACCGGTAATATTTCCATAAATGACCGAAAATTTGCATAAATTTATGGAAATTTTCCAATATTAATTTTGGGAAATTCATGGTAATTTACCGTATTTACCGGTAAATTTACCATAAATAACCAAAAATTTACATAATTCTCCGGAAATTTATGGAAATTGAAAAAAATTTAATTTTGGGTAAGTTATCCTATTTACCTGTAAAATCACCATAAATTACTAACAATTTTCATTAATTTCAAGAAATTTATGGAAATTTTTTAAAATGAATTTGGGGTAATTTATGGTAATTTACCATATTTACCCGAAAAATTACCGTAAATGAACACAAATTTTCATAAATTTTCGGAAATTTATGGAAGTTTTTAAAAATGAATATTGGATAATTTACGATAAATACCGGTAAAATTACCATAAACGACCGAAAATTTGCATAAATTTCCATAAATTTTTAAATATTAATTTTGGGTAATTTATGGTAATTTATCACATTTACCGGTAAAATTACCATGAATGACCAAAAATTTGCATAATTCTCCGGAAATTTATGGAAATTAAAAAAAATGAATTTTGTGTAAGTTATCATATTTACCGGTAAAATTATCATAAATGACTAAAAATGTCTTAAATTTCCGGACATTTCTGGAAATTTTCAAAAATTAATATTGGATGATTTATGGTAAGTTACCATATTGACCTGTGAAATAACCACAAATAACCGAAAATTGATAGACATTTTTAAATTGAATTTTGGGAAATTTATGGTAAGTTCTTCTTGCAGGTAGCTGTCGGAAAATTGACAATCACCCGACAAGGGACTAAGAGATGGGGAGTATAGTTTGTGGAGGGGAGTATGGTTGGATGAGAAGGGAAGTGATGAGTGGATGTGTAGTAGCGTAAGGGTGGTGATGATAAGAGAGGATTGGGAGGGAGACTTGTCACTGATGAACACAGTAGTAGAGGAAGAGGTTGCAGGTAGCTGTCGGTAAATTGACAATCGCTCAGTAGTAGTGGAGACGTCAGAGGAAGCATTGGTGGAAAAGTAGGGTTAATGATGTATGCGAAGGGACTAAGAGATGGGAAGTATGGTTTGTTGAGGGGAGTATGGTTGGATGAGAAGGGAAGTGATGAGTGGATGTGTAGTAGTGTACGGGTGGGAATGATAAGAGAGGATTGGGAGGGAGACTTGGCACTGACGAACGCAGTAGTGGGGGAAGAGGTTGCAGGTAGCTGTCGTCAAGTTGACAATCGCCCGAAATCGTTCAGCAGTAGTGGAGACGTGAGAGGAAGCATGGGTGTGAAAGTAGGGTTAATGATGTAAGAGAAGGGACTAAAAGATGGGAAGTATGTTTTGTGGAGGGGAGTATGGTTGTATGAGAAGGGAAGTGATGAGTGGATGTGTAGTAGCGTAGGGTTGGGGATGATAAAAGAGGACCGGGAGGGAAACTCGTCACCGATGAGCGTAGTAGTGGAGGAAGAGGTTGCAGGTAGCTCTCGGCAAATTGACAATCGCTCAGTAGTAGTGAGACGTGAGAGGAAGCATGGGTGGGAAAGTAGGATTAATGACGTAAGAGAAGAGACTAAAGAATGGGGAACATGGTTTGTGGAGTGGAGTATGGTTGGATGAGAAGGGAAGTGATGAGAGGATGGGTAATATGGTAGGGGTAGGGATGATAACAGTGGATTGGGAGGGAAACTCGTCACTGACGAACGCAGTATTGGGGGAAGAAGTTGCAGGTAGCTGTTGGCAAATTGACAATCGGTCAGTAGTAGTGGGGACGTGAGAGGAAGCATGGGTGGAAAAGTAGGGTTAATGATGTAAGCGAAGGGACTAAGAGATGGCGAGTACGGTTTGTGGAGGGGAGTATGGTTGGATGAGAAGGGAAGACATGAGAGGATGTGTAGTAGGGTGGTGGTGGGGATGAAAAGAGAGGGTTGGATGGAAGAGGTCAGGAAAGGTTATAAGAGGAAAGAAAAAAGGATTGGGAGGAATAGGGGAAGGGGGAGATTAGAACAACTTAATTAACTTCTTAATAGGCTACGAAACCCTTTTATTTTTGACTAATTTAAAAAAGAAGATTCCCTTTCGATGAAAAATTCCCCGGTACAGGGTAGGTGGTAAAAAATGATGAAATTAAAATTCTTTCAAAAAAAGTACCTTGCGAATGTATTCATTACTAACGAGCAGACCACCAGCCATTATATGATTGAAAAAAGTTAATGCCAAATCTTCCGTCGTGCTAGTTGCATACGGGCCTCTCAAACTGAACGTATCTAAATGTACCGTATCTTTTTTTCCGCTGTAGTCGATAGTGAATTTTGGCTACAAACAAAATTTGATTAAAGATATTTTCATTTTATTTCATGAAAATAATGGAATTTTAAAAAAATAATTGTTTTTAAAGGAATCTGTATCATAATTAGAGAATAACAGAAAAATATTAACGTCCTTTTGAGACTAGATGAAGTTATGAATTTAAAATAATTTTTAATTAATTTTTTTCTGAAAAAAAAGATCTTCTTTCACTCCGCTGGGATTCGAACCGCAGACGTTCTGTGGTTCGAATCCCAGCGGAGTGAAAGGAGAAGATGTTTTTTTCAGAAAAAAATTAATTAAAAATTATTATTATTATTAAATTTTTTTTGCGTCACCTTCCAACGTCCTATATGAGAGAGTTCCATTTTTTCTTTCCAGATGATATCAACATCGTTCGAATCTTTAGTTATACCTTGCGGTAAATTTGATTTAGTATATTTGTTCTGCTCCCCATTTGGATTAAGAAACAAGTAGGTTCTTTTTACATCAACTGTGAATGCCGTCTGAAAAAAAGAAAGAATTCTTTAAAATACCGTCAAATTTCGTTTTAATTGAGAAAATTATTCTTCGCGCTCGAGGAAAAGAATGAGTCAAAAATACTTGTCAGAAAGAAAGAATACTTTCCTTTTGCTTTCCGATAAATTAATAATAATCAAGTCATTCCAAGGACTTCAAAATAATGCAAGAAATTCAGAGAGTTTAGAAGAATTCAGATAATTCAGAGAATTCATAGGAATTCATGGAATTTTACGAATTTAAGGAATTCCACGAATTCAGCAAATTCTGTCAATTCTGTGAATTCCCTGAATTAAAATTCCCCGAATTCAAGGAATTTCACAAATTCAAGCGTTTCTATAAACTCGATGAATTGAAAGAATTCCAGGAATGCAAGCAACTCCATGAATTCAAGTAATTTAACTAATTCGAGGAATACCAAGAATTGAAGGAATTCCATAAATTCACAAATTTCACGAATTCTATAAATTTAAGGAATTCAAAGGATTCTAGCAACTTCACTAATTTAAGGAATTCAAAAGATTCTAGGAATTTTACAAATTCAAGGAATTCAAAGGATTCTAGGAATTTCACAAATTCAAAAAATTCTATGTATTCAACAAATTCAAGGAATTCAAGGAATTCTATAAATTCTAAGAATAATACATATCCAAGAAATTAAATACCTTAAAGGAAAGCGATGATTGAATGAATTCAAAATAATGCAAGGAATTTAAGGAGTTCAGAAGAATTCATCGAATTGATAAGAATTTAGCGCATTCATGGGAATCAGCGAATTCATAGGAATTCAAGGGATTCCACGAATTTAAGGAATTCCACGAATTCAAGGAATCCTATAATTCTAGGGAATTCAGGGAATTTTATAAGTTCAATGAATTCTACAGTCAAGTAATTCTATAAAGTCAAGGAATTCAATAAAGTCAAGGAATTCTATAAAGTCAAGGAATTCTATAAAGTCAAGGGATTCTATAAAATCAAGGAATTCTATAAATTCAAGAAATTCTATAAAGTCGAGGAATTCTATAAATTTAAGAAATTCCACGAATTCAAGGAATTCTGTAAATTCAAGAAATGCCACATCTTCAAGTAATTCGACGAATTAAATAAATTTCACGAATTCAAGGAATTTTACGAATTCATGGAATTCCACGAAAACAAGGAATTTTACGAATTTATGGAGTTTTGTAAATTTAAGAAATTCCATGACTTCAAGTAATTCGACTGATTAAAGAAATTCTCAAAATTCCACGAATTGAAGGAATTGAAGGAATTCTATAAATTCAAGAACTTCTATAAAGTCAAGGAATTCTATAAATGTAAGAAATTCTATAATGGCAGGAAATTCTATGAATTCAAGGAATTCTATAAATTCAAGAAATTCTACAAATTCAAGGAATTCTGCAAATTAAAGAAATTTCATATCTTCAAGTTTATATCTTCAAGACGAATTGAAGGAATTTCAAGAATTCAAGGAATTTTACGAATTCATGGAATTCCACGAATTTAAGGAATTCGACGAAATAATTTTAAGGCATTCTACAAATTAAAGGAATTCATGAAATTCTATAATTTTACGAAATTCTGTAAATTCAAGAAATTCTAAATCTTCAAGTAATTCGAGGAATTAAAGAAATTTTACGAATTTAAAGAATTTTACGAATTCAAGGAATTTCACGAATTCAAGGAATTATACGAATTCAGATAATTTCGCGAAAACAAGGAATTCTACGAATTCAAGGAATCCTACAATTCTAAGGAATTCTAAAAATTAAAGGAATTCTATAAATTTAGGAAATTCTATAATGGCAGGAAATTTTATAAATTCGAGGAATTCTATAAATTCAAGAAATTCTACAAATTCAAGGAATTCTGTAAATTGAAGAAATTCCATATCTTCAAGTTTATATCTTTATATCTTCAAGACGAATTAAAGGAATTTCACGAATTCAAGGAATATTACGAATTCATGGAATTCCACGAATTTAGGTAATACGCCGAAATAATGTTAATGCATTCTACAAATTAAAGGAATTCAAGGAATTCTATAAGTTCATAAATTCTATAAAGTCAAGAAATTTTGTAAATTCACGAAATTTTGTAAATTCACGAAATTCTGTAAATTCAAGAAATTCCAAATCTTCAAGTAATTCGGCGAATGAAAGAATTCTCTTGACTCAAGGAATTCTATTAATTCAAAAAATTCTTTAAATTCAAGCAATTCACGAGTCAAAATAATTTAAAGAATTTTTAGAATACTGGGAATTCCACGAATTCAAGGAATTTCACACATTTAACGAATTCTATAAATTCAAGAAATTCCATTCTATAAGTTCAAGAAATTCTACGAATCCGAAGAATTCTATGAATTCAAATAATTCTAAGAATTCAAAGAATTCTATAAATTCCATAAAAATTCTAAGAATTTAAACATTCTATAAATTTCAGAAATTTTAAGGATTCAAAGAATTTCAGAAATTCTACGAATCCAAAGAATTTTATAAATTCCAGAAATTGAAATAATTCAAAGAATTCTATAAATTCCATAAAAATTCTAAGAATTCAAAGAATTCTATAGATTCCATAAAAATTCTAAGAATTAAAAAAATTCTATAAATTTAAGAAATTCTAAGTATTCAAAGAATTCCAGGAATTCTACAAATCCAAAGAATTCTATAAATTCCATAAAAATGCAAAGAATTCTATAAATTCCATAAAAATTCTAAGAATTCTACGAATTCTATAGATTCCATAAAAATTCTATAAATTTCAGAAATTCTAAGTATTCAAAGAATTCCAGGAATTCCACGAATCCAAAGAATTTTATAAATTCCAGAAATTGAAATAATTCAAAGAATTCTATAAATTCCATAAAAATTCAAAGAATTCAAAGAATTCTATAGATTCCATAACAATTCTAAGAATTAAAAAAATTCTATAAATTTAAGAAATTATAAGTATTCAAAGAATTCCAGGAATTCTACAAATCCAAAGAATTCTATAAATTCCAGAAATTCAAAGAATTCTATAAATTTCATAAAAATACAAAGAATTCTATAAATTCCATAAAAATTCTAAGAATTCTATAAATTTCAGAAATTCTAAAGATTTAAAGAATTCCAGGAATTCTACGAATTCAAAGAATTCTATAAATTCCATAAAAATTCTAAGAATTCAAAGAATTCTATAAATTTCAGAAATTCTAAGGATTTAAAGAATTCCAGAAATTCTACGAATTTAATGGATTCTAGAATATCACTATTAACTCTTTCAAATTTGCCAAATTACGTATTGAAAGACATGATGGTCAGTTTTATATATAATAATTTTAGATTTGAATATTCTCAGTTGTTTGATTCGATTTTTAAACGTACAAAGTTGTCTGGTTTTTAAAATTCTTCGCAATCATAGAATATTGTTTAAGCGGAGGAAAACAAGTTTTTTTTCCACAAAAAATTAAAGAAGAAATTTTGAAATTTTTTGATGTGTGTTCTCTTTTTTTAATTGAAAATTCAAAAAATTTCCCTATTGTATCAAAAATTAGGGCGAATTTTTTGCTAGTGAGCAGTAAAAAGATATAACAAATTTTAAAACAATGTTTCCCTAATTTAGAATTTTTTGAAATTGTGCAGAAAACATGTTTTTTTTTTTGTAACCAATAATTTTTGACAACGAATGGTGAATTTTAGAAAATAATTTTAATTCTGATTTATAAAAAAGAAATTTACAAATACAATCCCTGTTCCAAGTTAGAATTCGTCAGATTTTGAAAATTCCTTGTTCCAAATTAGATTTTGAAAACATTTAAATATTCTTTTTTTTTTAAATAAATATTTGCCAGAATTTAAAACTGCTCTATTTCAAATTTTAGAAAAAGGGAGTTACTATATTTCTAATAATAATAGAAAATATTGTAAATAAATATAATTCTGACTTAGAACAGAGAATTTTTGGAAATAAATTATATTGTTACTTGGAACAGAGAATTTCCATAAAGAATTAAAATTTAGTCTTTCATACGGGGAATTTCCATAAAGAAATAAAATTTTGATTTAGAAAAAGAGAATAAAAAAAAATTCCTGTTGAAATCCACAATTATAATTCTTTTTCAAAATCCTTTGTTCCAAATCAGAATTGTAATTCTTGTTACTAAAAATTATTTAATTCTCACTTAGAATTCTTTTCCAAAAAGCCCTGTTCCAAATCAGAAATCTTTCAAAATATTTTTCAAAAAAGCATACTTACGGCGATGGCCAAAAAAGCCAAGAAGCAGAGAGAAAATTTCAGCATGTTTCCTTATCCGGCTTAGTCAGTTGTAAAAAATAAATGTCGAAGGTTCAAGTTTTTTTTTCATATATGAAACTTTGCCAACAAACCTGCTTTAATATAATTATCCTTATCAAAAAATAACTACTATTATTACAAGGCTATTATACAAAACGTACATAACTTTGCAAAACTCCATTTATTTGCATAGATATCTTATCACTCTTTCATACTTAATCATTCGTTCCTGTAGCCCCTTCCAATTTTTTCAGCTACTCATATCATACTGTATCATACTGTATCATATTGTATGATATTGTATCATATGGTATCATGTGGTATCATATAGTATCATAGTGCATCATTGTCGTTTATCATAGTGTAACTTGGTACAGCATGTTGTATATCATATCATACTGTATCATATTGTATGATATTGTTTCGTAATGTATCGCATTGCATTAAGATGTATAATATTATATCATAGCATATCATATTGCGTCAGACTGTATCATATTACATCATATTGCATTATATCGTAACATATTGTATCATGTAGTGTGATAGTGTATCATACTATAGCATATTGTGCCATATTGCATCGTATTGCATTATATCGCATGCTACTGTATCATATTCTATCATAGTATATGATATTGTATCACATTGTATGGTATTGCATCATATTGTATTATTTTGTATCATAGCATATGTTATTGTATCATATTGTATCATATAGTATCATAGTGCATCATTATAGTGTATTGCAATGTAACTTGGTATAGCATGCTGCGTATCATATACTGTATCATATTGTATGATATTGTTTCGTAATGTATCGCATTACATCACATTGTATTAAGATGTATCCTATTTTATTACATCATATGATATTGTATCCTAATGTGTCATATTACAGCATATTGCATTATATCGTATCATATTGTGTCATATAGTGTGATAGTATATCATACTGTAGCATACTCTGCCATATTGTATCATTGCATCGTATTGCATTGTATCGTATGATACTGTATCATATTCTATCATAATATATGATATTGTATCACATTGTATGGTACTTTCAAAGAGATAGGAAAAATAAAATTATGGGCAAAAACTTATTTCGAAGAATTCGAAAAAAAAATTAGAAGCTTTTTAATAATTTTGAAAGATTTGAGTAGATTAATTTTATTTTAAGATTTTTGGGAAAATTGTGAATCGTTTAGGTTTTATTTTAAAAGAATAATTTTAAGTTTTGAAAATTTCAAATTTGTGGAAAAAGAATATGAAAGATTTCAAGACAATTTTATTTACAAAATCTTTTAAATTATTTCCCAAAATTTTTAAAAAGGGTGTTAAAAATTTCAATGCAAAATTTTGAACTTTTGCCATATTATATCATTTTAGAAAAAATCTAAGTAACATAAGAGGTATTTAGAAGTTTTTAAACGATTAACAAATAATTAAAACTTGTAATGATATTTTAAAAATTTTGTAAGATTCCAAAAAAATGAAAAAAAAATCAAAATGATTTTTTATTTTGAAAAAATAATTTAAAGAGAATATTTAAAAAGATTTCAAAATATTTCAGAAGATTTCTAAAATTGTCAAAAAAGAATCTGAAAGATTTGAAGGCAATTTTTTAGTATTGCAGAATTTAAAAGAAATTCAGAAAAAATTGAAATAATTTAAAAAGATTAGAAGGTTTAGAAATTCTGAAAAGATTAAAAAAAAAATCTGAAATATTTTAAGGCAATTTTTTTAGTATTGCAGAATTTAAAAGAAATTCAGAAAAAATTTGAATAATTTTAAAAGATTAGGAGGTTTAGAAATTCTTAAAAGATTAAAAAAAAAAGAAGAATTTTCTCAAGATTCTTGGGGAAATCTTAAATGATCTTTTATTTGAAAAATTAATTTAAAGAGAATATTTAAAAAGATTTCAAAACATTTTAAAAGATTTCTAAAATTGTCAAAAAAGAATATGAAAGATTTTAAGGCAATTTTTTTAGTATTCCAGAATTTAAAAGAAATTCAGAAAAAATTTGAATAATTTTAAAAGATTAGAAGGTTTAGAAATTCTGAAAAGATTAAAAAAAAAAGAATTTTCTGAAGATTCTTGAGGAAATCCTAAATGATCTTTTATTTTGAAAGATAAACTTTTTTAAAAAAAAATTGAAAAAGATTTCAAAACATTTCAAACGATATCCTGAAATTTTGAAAAAAAGTGTAGAATATTTGAAAGCAAAACGTTTCAATTTGGTAAGAGTAAACAATAAAAAAAATTGAGGAACTTCAAGGAATATTTATAAGATTTAAAGAGATTCAAAAAGAATTTTAAACTTTAAAAGATTGTACAAAATCTAGATTTTTAAAGATTTCAAGAGAATAAACGAATTTTCTTAAATTTTCTGGGAAAATTGGGAAGATTTTAAAGCAATTTTTTTACATTTTTAATGATTTTTCAACATTTTCAGAAAAATTCGAGCCAGTTGAAAGTATTTAAAGGAATTTAAGAGGTTTTAAATAGAATAAAATTATTTTAAAACTTAGAAATATTTCCGAAAATTTATCAAATAGTTTCTGATTTCTTCCAAACTTCTAAAAGTCCTAAATATCTTTTAAAAGACCTCGAATTTTCCCTAATATTTTGTAAGATCCTGTAAAATGAAGAAATACCTTTTAAATCTTCTAGATTCTTTTTTGACACATCTGAAATACTCAAAAATCTTTTTTAATTTTCTGAAGAATCTTATAAAAATTATATTTATATAAATTGAAAACCAAACTAATAATCCTTTTTTTCTTGCTAGTAATTTCAATATTTTTATGGCTACAAAAAATATCTGAAAAGCCTTCAGTGTTACGTCAAAATATTGTAACGTTACGTAATATGTAACCATATTGCCATATAGCCATACTGTAACATATTGTTTCGTATTGCATCATATTGTATTATACTGTATCATATTCCAGCATATTATATGATATTGTATCATATTATATTGTATCATATTATATGATATTGTATCATATTGTATGAGAGAGAGAGAGAGAGAGAGAGAGGGGGGGGGAAGAGCGAGAGAAGTGGATGAAGCGAAGGAGAGTTAGAGAGGGAGAGGGATTGAAAGTCAGTCAGAGAGAGAAGCGAAGAAGAGATAGAGGAGAGAAAGCGTTACCCGTGAAGCGTTACCCGTGAAGCGTTACCCGTGAAACGTTACCGGTGAAGCGTTACCCGTATTTCTCCACTGTGTGGTGCGCTAGGCCCAAATAATCAATATTGCAAATTGCAACCTTATAATATACCTCTAAAAACATATATATTTCCTTTCAGATAAAAGAATGGGTCTTTGAAGTGAGCGACGATCCCTTCGAAGTTCGCCTTCGCGACAACTACGAGCTTCTCGAGGACGAGTACAAAGAAAGCCTGAAACGCCAGGCAATGCTTGACACGAAGGTCCAGGAACTCTGCAGAACGCACCTTCTCCTGCCCCAGGGAAAAGTTGAGGAGCTCTACGCCAGCCTGAACAAGAAGAACGCCGAGATTTACGTTCAGCGCTGGAAGCAGATGCAACGAGCTGGACCAGCAAGAACGCGTCTCTTCGCCTGGACAATGCAAGACCTGGAAATCCTTGCCCTAGCTGATCCCTCCACCTACGGAACCGAAAGAGCCACCAAAGCCCTCCGCGATATGGACATTGAAACACCCTGGCCCGAAGATGGTCTCGAGTTCAGTATCCTGTGGGTCCGCGGAATTTCCCTCAAATGCGCCGAGTGGAAACTTCAGCTCCGAGATTTTCCCCAACCCCTTTTACTAGTCGAGGGCCTCAGTATCTGGGGCAGACTTGCCGGCGCGGAGGCCCTAGCTCCTCCACGAGCAAGGCGAACGGTCAATATCGAGGTTGGTTCCCCCTGGGAAGACATCCAAGTCGAGAGAGGAATGACTTCTTTAAAGTACTACCACGATCTGAATTGGGATATTCATAAATATAGGTATGCGTTCGGTCCTTGTTGGGAGCCAGTCATTGCCCAGTGCAACCTCAGCTTCGAGAAGATTCTTCATCCCTCCAGAGATCCGAGCCCTCCCCTTCCTTTCTGGGACAAAATGCGTCTGATGTTCCACGGACGATTGACTCTGTGTGTTAAACAACTCACGGTCCTTCTCCATGCCTCCCTGGATCCCTACAACACCACCGAGGAAATGGAACTGACCTGGTCGGACCTCGAGCTTGACTGGACGAATGGTAAAATAGTCGTCAAGGGCGACTTGGACGTCTACGTTCGCACTGCGAGCAAATACGATGACTGCAGACTTCTCCATCTCCCGAATGTCAAGTTGAGCATGAAACTCGCCTGGGTTTGCTTGGGAGACCCAAGGGATCATCATGCCGCGATTCCTTGTGCACCTGACAGACTTCCGGAGTACTCGAGTAATCAGGAACATGACTCCTTCAGGGCTTTCAGATCCCAAAACTTGAACGTCAGTTTGTCGCTGGAGACGAAACCAACCGGTTCTCCAAATTCCACTTCTGCCCCAACGGCTCTATTGTATGGAAGCACTCTTAGGTGGTTCGAGAACCTGAAATTTATTTTGTCAGGGGCAACTAGACCAACGAGAAAGGGACCCTTGTTCAAGAACACGAGAGCAAGGAAGAAACAGCTGAGCAGACATTATCGAAAAGTTCGGCTAACTTTAGCTTTCCACAGGTTTCACGTGTCTTACTGGATGTCCTTTGCGATGCAGAGAGGCTTCGAAGTCACTGGTGGTAGAGTCGCTTGCAGTTCTGAGCACAACTTGTCTCTTCACCCGATCGATGATGGGTTTGTAACATTACTCTTTTTTTCACTCTTATAGTTAGTTACCTTTTTTTCATCCCCGTTTCAGGTAAATTAAGATAGGTCAGTGTACCTTTGAAAGGTGATAGCGACTGACCGGTCAATTTTCTTCTTTACTGGCTTTACTCTTTCGCCGGCCTCGGACTTACCACACTATTAATGCTATTTTACACTTTTTTGAATGATTACATTATTTTACTACTATTTAGAAAAAAATGACACTAAAGACACTATCCATTCTTCACCGACATGAATAGGATACCTAGAAGGAACCCACATTACCGACCGATGCTAGGGTAGCGATCTACATTAGTGACTGTCAGCATTGTAGAAATTTGCATTTCCTTCATCCGGTAAAGTAGAAGTATGAATTACCTACATTCGGTAAGGTAGAAGTCCGAACCTATTGTAGGTCAGATAAAATCTAGATTACCTTCAGTTTCTAAGATGCCACTAGTCGATAATTTGTTGCCGGTAGTACATGGCGCTACCGTCAAGTCACTTAAATTGGCGGGACATTCCGATATTATCGACTGCAGATAATGTAGATTCTGACATTATCGACTGGAGGAAATTCAGATTTCTGCCTTCTCATCGGTCGGTAATTTAGGTTTCTACCCTGTCATCGGTCGGTGATATGGGTTTCTATATGCAGGCCTCGGACTCACCACACTATTTACACTATTTTACACTTTTTTTTAATGATCACACTATTTTACTACTATTTAGAAAAAAATTCCTCACCGACATTAATAGGTTACCTAGTAGGAAACCTACATTACCGACCGATGCTAGGATAGCGATCTACATAAGCGACTGTCAGCATTGTAGAAGTTTGCAATTCCTTCATCCAGTAAAGTAGAAGTATAAATAACCTACATTCGGTAAAGTAGAAGTCCTAGCCTATTGTAGGTCAGATAAAATCTAGATTACCTTCAGTTGCTAAGATGCCACTAATCGATAAGTTGTTGTCGGTAGTACATGGCGCTACCGTCAAGTCAGTGTAATTGGCGGGACATTCCGACATTATCGACTGAAGATAATATAGATTCCGACATTGTCGACTGAAGGCAATTCAGATTTCTGCCTTATCATCGGTCGGTAATGTAGGTTCCTACCCTAGCATCGGTCGGTAATATGGGTTCCTATATGCAGGCCTCGAATTCACCACACTATTTACACTATTTTACACTTTTTTTGAATAATGACACTATTTTACTACTATTTCGAACAAAATTACACTAAGGACACTATTTTCGGACAATTGTCTGCTAATGCCACTATTTCTGAATTTTTTCTCAACAGTTGAATTTTCTACCAGATTGTTGAATTTTGAAGCCAAATAGACGAATTCTCTACGAAAAAGTTAAATTTTCAGCAGAAAATGTAATAGCTGATATTTAAACCGAAGAATTTAAACTTTAAATTAAAAACAGTTAAATACAACCAAAACAGACGAATTTTCCAAAAAGTATTTGAATCCTTAACTAACAAAATTAATTTTCAACCGTACAGTTACATTTTCAAACAAAAAAAAAGTAATTTTCTACCAAAAAATACTATTTGTTAACAAAATACATATAGTTAAATTGTAAATCAAGAGGATTAATTGTGTACTAAAAATACGAATTTTCAACAAAATACTTGCAGCCTTAACTAAAATACATTAATTTTTAACCATTAATTGCATTTTTAACCAAAAAATTGATTTTCTACCTAAAAATACGAATTTTCAACAAAATACGTAATTTTTTAATCAGATACTTCATTTTTCAACCAAAAAATACAAATTTTCAACAAATTACAGAAATTTTCAACTAAATGTTTTGAACAATGGATTTGATGTTAGTCCAAATTTTATTTGATTAATTTTTAGTCTGTATTTTTTTTGTTTCTAAAAATTTTTTATTGAATAGTTTAATTT
>JAABKJ010005300.1:0-23215 GCA_011634705.1 Andricus grossulariae
AGAAATACATTTTCAATAGCATTGAATTCTTGTATCAGTGGATTGGTCCCAAAAATATATGTTTAGCCTGAGAAGAAAAAAAGCATTATTTTTAATTTCTGAAAAGTTCAGAGGTTTCAAATCCTACCTATAAATATTATATTCTCGATTGCGATTTGGTCGAAAATAACCTCCTTCCAATATCAACTCTCATCCCTTAATAAATCTTTGTAAAAATATGAAAATTTTGAATATATCGTCGAGAAATGTCAAACGGAGGTTAGGAAGAACACTTACGTCAACATTGTCAAAGCGCAGGCGCCACTTATTTCTTTGGCTCATTGATACCAACCTACATTTTATAAAGAGTTAACTTGGTGCTGCTAACTGGGTGCTAGATTCAGCGTCATAGCGGGCTGCTAGATTTCTTTCGATGTCTATAGTTTCGTTAATTACTCGTACTTCTGTAATTTTTGTTCTTTCTTTTACGCGGTTTTCTAGTTCAGGTCGTAAACCGCGGATAAAACACTGTATTGCGTCTCTTTCTAAATTTGTTCTGAACGTGTTGTCTACCTGTCCATTGTTGCTTATTCTGTGAGCGTCTTCGATTTTGTCGGCTACTTCTTTTATTCGCGATGCATAGGAGGGCACATTTTCATTTTCCCACATATATAGGTTTCCTAATTCCCCTTGAAATTGGTAAACACTTTTAGCGGGGGCATATATTCTCTTAAGTTTATTGATTAATTCCTCAAAAGTTCCATAGGTAGTCCCATAAATACATTTTTGTGCCTCGCTTGATAATTTTCCTCTTAATAAGTGGGCTAAATTTTCTTGTGCGGGGCTGTTGGTAACGTGGCCTTTGCTTCGAGGTACTCTTCGGTAGAATGTGATAGAGGGATGTTACTTCCGTCGAACATCGGAACTACTTCTAATGCGTCTCTCAGGGATACTTGTTCGTTATTAAGTAGAGCTGTCTTGTTGTTGAAAAATGGTTCAGCGTTTTCTCTAACATTATTATTATTTTCTTGATTTAATTATTTGTAATCGTTCTGATTATCGTTATTCTTATGAATTTATATACGCGTAAGGGAGGTTTCTTTTAAATTGATTGCAGTTTTTTCTAATTGACCGTTTATTGTACCTCTAAACAAATTTGAATCTTCGATATCAGGGCAGGTATTTTCATTTGTCAGGGTTCTATCTTGGGTTTTGGATCCCGTAATAATACTACTATTGGCGGCGAAAGAGTCGCGCCAGCTATCCGGAAAGCTACTTGTTTCAGTTTTTTCACCAAAAGAGTCAATATCGAAAGTTAACCTTTCATCTAAGGAGAGATTTTGTGACGAAGGGATGTTTCTTTTGGGTTTAATTGGACCCGTTTTGTTTTTTTTTCTACAAATTTTGCGACTTCAGTGTTATTTTTAGCTTCGCTTCTTGTAATAATAGGGGTTTCCTTATTTTGGGGTTTCCCTAAATTATTGAATTCTGGGTCCAACATGTGTTGTGATAATAAATATTATCACTGAGCTTAAGTAAGGGTTTACGATTGTGAGTATTTTAGTTCTATATGCCGAAAGGGGTAGGTAAGGATGCACAATGTTAAAAAATGTTGGATTTCACAAAAAGAACAATAAATAACTGGATTGCACAAAACATACAAATTTCAAGATGTTTAGTGCAATGATTGAAAAAACACATAGATCGCAAGAAAAAATAACTGGATTTCACAAAACACACAATTTTCAAAATGCTCAGTGCAATGATTGAAAAAACACATAAAGGGCAAAAATAAATAACTGGATTGCACAAAACACACAAATTTCAAAATGTTCAGTGCAATGATTGAAAAAACACATAAATGACAAGAATAAATTAATTAATTTATAAAAAAACACATAAATTTCAAAAATGTTCAATCAAATGATTGAAAAACACATAAATAGCACGAATAAATAAATGGGTTGCACAAAACACATAAATGTCAAAATTTTCAGTGCAATGATCAGAAAAAGCACATAAATGGCAAGAATAATAAATGGATTGCACAAAACACATCAATTTCAAAATGTTTAATCCAATGATTGAAAAAATATTTCTATAAAACCACACATAAGTAATTTAGTTTGGTTGTACAAAATTTAGAAATTCAGAAATATTAAATGCATTTATCGGCAAACACATAAACGGCCAAATAAAATAAATAATGAAATGATTTGCCAATTTCAACTGTTATTATTAGTGAGTTAACAGTTGAGATTGTTATTTTAATCGTAAGAGGCTAGAACGCACTTACGATCAGGTTCCTATTATGATTTATACGAGTACACATGTGAATACAATGGTCAATAGAATGTTTTAGAATCATAGTACATAAGATGTAAAGTGTTGCATTGCAAAAAGTCGAAACAATATAATTATATATATGTGAGTATCAATCAGTGAAAAGTTGTTATAGATTCAGCTTACCAATCCCGTGTGTCATATTTCTTATAAAATAAGAAAAAAAATTGTTTTCAAACATTTTTACTTGATTTTTATATTTTGTTTTAAATTCAACTGAATTATTTTGGTTTCCCGGCCGATGCACCAAAAAGATGTTATGTTGCGTCCAACGTATCATAACCCCTTTTAACCTACGTTCCTCCTTTTATGTTAAGATCGGAAGGATCTTCGCTAAGGGATGAGAAAATAATTCAGTTGAACCCAATTAATGATTAAAAGTTTATTGAATACACGGATGACTTGGGGGTTGATCTTTGCGGTGCATTACCTGTGATATTGAGGTAGTCACTATGAATTTCGTTGAACTTGAACTTCTCTAAGTTGGTATTTCCACGACAGAGGTTAACACACGCAAGGTGATGATTTAGGGATCACCAGATTAACTCACTGGGAGAGATCCGAAGATCGAGTAATCCCGTGACACTGAGGAGAACTGAAGCGGGCGTGTTGAAGTAGACTGGACTGAACTGAACTGAACTGAAGGGTCCCTCGATGGGGCCCAGGTTATATAAAGTCTAAAACTCGCAAATCATCGTGGAAATCCTTGGATCTAACACTTTTCTATTCGGAAGTTCGGCGTATGGAATATAGCTCGTCTAATTAACCTTCTACTGGTCCACAGAAGCTAGGAGATGCGTTGCAAGTTATGACCTGTTCAATCTTACTTGTTGATATTTCGGCGCGTGACATATGAATAGTTTGATTTACATTTAGCGTGATCTGCCGGTGCCTTTAGGTGCTTCACATAGGTTCTCAATTTATTCGATGCTGTCAGTCTAAATCCTGATTTATGTCAATATTTCGGCCCGAGTCATACGACTAATCTAATAAATCTTTTACAGTAGCCTCGTTGTGTCTTGACTCGAATCGTACAATTTGAAAGATCATTCGATGTAGGCGAGTTAATACTTGTTTTTAGTTTTGACATTGATTTAGAGTGTATTTCCTCATTCACACAATTTGGTAAGATTTGAGGCGCAGCAGTTTGAACTTAACCTTTACATAAGGTAATACGTTATTTTGTTTGTCTCTAGTCTAGTCTCTAAAATTAAATGAAAATTTCGAAAACGGCCCAAAATATTTCAAAACCTTTGAAATTCCTTCAAATCTTCCAAATAAAAAAAATGCATTGGAGAACTTTAAAAATCACTTAAGACACCATAAAGGTTTCGAAATTGCCTTGGAATCGTTTAAAATACTCGACAATATTTCAAATCCTCTGAAATCAAATAAATTACTGAAATAAATTCGAAAATCTTTGGAATCTTTTAGAATAATCTAAAACTTTTCAAATCCTCAAAACATTTTTTGAATTCCTCGATACTTGAAATTTTTTTGAAATGCCTCGAAATTATTTAAAATACTCTAAAATATTTAAAATTCTTTAAAATCAATGACTGAAATCAATTGAAAATTCTTTGAATTTTTGAAATTTTTCAATATTTTTAAAATTAAATGAAAATTTTAAAAACAGCCTAAAAATTTCAAATCCTCTGAAAGTCCTTGAAATTTTCCAAATAAAAAAATTCATTTGAGCCATTAGAAATTCCCCGAAATATTTCAAGACTGTTTAAAACTTTAAAAATCACTTAAGACACCTTAAAGCTTTCGAAAATGCCTTGGAATCTTTGAAAATGCTCTAAAATATTTCAAATACTCTGAAATCAAATGAAATACTGAAATAAATTCAAAACTCTTCGGAATCTTTTAGAATAATCTAAAACTTTTCAAATCCATAAAACTTTTTTTAAATTCCTTGAAACTTGACATTTTTTTGAAATACCTCGAAATTATTTAAAATACTCTGAAATATTTTTAATTCTCTAAAATAAATGACTGAAATCGATTGGAAATTCTTTGGATTCTGGAAATTTTTTAATCTCTTTAAAATTAAATGAAAATTTTAAAAACAGCCTAAAATATTTCAAATTCTTTGAAATTCCTTCAAATTTTTCATTTAAAAAAAATGCATTGGAGCCATTAGAAATTCCCCAAAATTTTTCAAGACTGTTTAGAACTTTAAAATTCACTAAAGACATCTTGAAGCTTTCGAAAATGCCTTGGAATCTTTTAAAATACTCGACTATATTTCAAATCCTCTGAAATCAAATAAATTACTGAAATAAATTCAAAACTCTTTGGAATCTTTTAGAATAATCTAAAACTTTTCAAATCCTTAAAACTTGTTTTAAATTCCTTGAAACTTGAAATTTTTTTGAAATGCCTTGAAATTATTTAAAATACTTCGAAATATTTAAAATTCTCTGAAATAAATTACTGAAATCAATTGAAAATTCTTTGGATTCTTGAAATTTTTTAATCTCTCTAAAATTAAATGAAAATTTCAAAGACGGCCCAAAATATTCCAAAACCTTTGAAATTCCTTCAAATTTTCCAAATAAAAAAAATGCATTAGAGCCATTAGAAATTCCCCAAAATATTTCAAGACTGTTCAAAACTTAAAAAATTACTTAAGACGCCTTAAAGCTTTCGAAAATGCCTTGAAATCTTTTAAAATGCTCGACAATATTTCAAATCCTCTGAAATAAAATAAAATACTGAAATAAATTCAAAACTCTTTGGAATCTTTTAGAATAATCTAAAACTTTTCAAATCCTTAAAACATTTTTTTAATTCCTTGAAACTTGAAATTTTTTTGAAGTACCTCGAAATTATTTAAAATACTATAAAATATTTTAAATTCTCTGAAATAAATGACTGAAATCAATTGCAAATTCTTTGGATTCTGGAAATTTTCGAATCTAAAATATTTCAGTTATATTTCAGCCTAAAATATTTCAAATTCTTTGAAATTCCTTCAAATTTTCCAAATAAAAAAAAATTCATTGGAGCCATTAGAAATTACCCAAAATATTCAAAGACGGTTTAAAACTTTAAGAATCACGTAAGACATCTTAAAGCTTTCGAAAATGTCTTGGAATCTTTTAAATTATTCTAGAATATTTCAAATCCTCTGAAATCCATTAAATTACTGAAATCAAATGAAAAATCCTTGGAATCTTAAAGAAAACTGTAAAAGTTTTTAAATCCTCTAATTTTTTTGAAATTCCTTCAAATTGTTGAATAGTACTTGAGTTTTATCACACAAACAAATTCATAAAAAGTTTTGAAAATTTGTTTAAGTTTGAATTTCCCGCCGTAATCTTGTTGGATAATCATGGACGTTGAGAATGATTGAAAGAAGTCCTGTGAATTTTTTCAGGTTGTTTCAAACGATATAAACAGAAAAAAAAAAAAAAAAAATCAACCGTTGCCCCCCCCCCCCCCCTATCTCATCCAATATAGCGGCTAACGGTTTAAAATTGAGGGAAAAATTAGTTTTGATTGTATGCTTTCAAATGTCTGACTCAAAATTTGATTCCCTTCAGGGGAATTTTTTGCATGCTTAACCGGCTATACCCTTAGTAAAAAAAGTTATAAAATAAAATATTTTCTTCTCGTTTGGCACGACCGTCGGCACAACTCTGGTCCAAGATCGTTACAGAATAGTGCGACCTGTATGTTCTTTTCTTGGAGCACGTGTGTTATTCTAGTGACATAACAGTTCCATGACTCTGTACTATATTAGTTACATCACAGAATTCTAGAACTGTTACATATCCTTACAGTCACAGCGTTACAGAACAATGTGACATTAATGTTCCTTTCTTAAGACACGTGTGACATTCCAGTGACATAACAGTTCTATCACTCTGTTCTATATTAGTTACATCACAGAATTCTAGAACTGTTACATATCCTAACAGTAACAGCGTTACAAAACAATGTGACATATATGTTCCTTTCTGGGAACACGTGTGACATTCTAGTGATATAATAGTTCTATCACTTTGTCCTATATTAGTTCCATCACAAAATTCCAGAACTGTTACGTATCCTTCCAGTAACAGCATTACAGAACAGTGTGACCTTTATGTTCTGTAATTGTTCTGGCACACGATTGTAAAAATGTTATGTATAAATGTTCCCTTTTTGTTATGTGACATTCACAGAACGTGTCCGCTGGGTTAGCTTGAGACAGATCACAGAAAAAAGCCTAAGAGTAGGAAATAAAGTCTTCTGTGCATTTGTTGACCTAGAAAAAGCATTTGACGAGGTAAATAGAACTAAACTTTGGGAATTCCTTAAAGAGTACGGAGTCCATGGATGGCTCCTACAAGTAATACAAACTATATATGCAGGCAGTAAAGCGAGTGTAAGGGTTAATGGGAAACTGACTGAGTGAGTGACTGTTTCGATATTGTGCAAGGCGTGAAACAAGGATGTGTTATGTCCTCATGGCTATTCATCATATTTATGGATAAGGGTCTAAGAATGGCCCTCTTCGACGAAGAAGGTGTAAATCTCGAAACAGTGAAGGTGCGTGGGTTGGCTTTCGCAGATGACAAGATTGTAATGGCAGAATCAATCGAGGACTTGCAGAGAATGTTGAATAAACTTAATACAAGCATGAAGAACATGGGCCTGAAAATTAACTTAATTAAAAGAAAGTTAATGGTGTTTGAAGGAAAAAGTGAGAAAACAGTGTGCAACATTGTCCTAAATGATGAGAGATTAGAGCAAGTTGACAAATACACTGCAGTCCCACTATAAAAGTTCCTGCTATATAAGACAAGGTGGTCCAAGGGGACGAGAAAGAGGCGCTCCGAGATCGGCGGAGTAACTCCACAACAACGCAGGAAAGTATCAATAAAGCAGGCAGTACCCTCGTACTTCAATCTAAAAAGTTTAGAATGCAAGAGTTCCACCTTAAGTGCTTTAATTTGTAGTTTATTTTATATTACTACGAATGGAAAAATGTTTAGCGTGAACATTTTCACGTTTATTATGATAGTATAAAATCAAAATGTCAAAAATACAAACAAAAAATTTTTTAAGACAAAATTCCAACAGAAATGGTTTACACGGCCCTGATTGTTTATGGTTTGGAGAGTCCCGAGCGGTCCCGAGATAGTACGAAGGCCATCGAGGGTACCCCCGAGACGGCCACTATAGCGAGACTGCAGTGTACGTATATCTGGGTAGCCTATTCACAAGTGACAGAAAAATAGATGGGGAGTTAGATAGGCGCATAAATCAGGGTAAGAAGGTTATCGATAGAGCAGGCTTCAATCTCAGAGACAAAAACAAATAAAAAAAAAACTAAAATGACCGTAGATAAATTTTCATTTGTACCGGCCGTACTATACGGTAGCGAGACATGGACATGACAGGAAAAGGACAAAAGTAAAATCAAAGCGATTGGAATGAAACCTCTGCGTGCAATATGCGGGAAAACACTAATGGACAAATAAGTCCGAAACGAGATAATCCTCAAAGAATGTGGTACAGGGGAGACAGTAGTTGATATATGGGAAACAAATCAGTAGTAGTATGCAAGGACAGAAAAGTTTGGTGACAAATAGTTTATAAAAAGAATGTGAGTAGAGTGAATGCGCCTGAAACAAAGACCTTGGGTACTAATGGGCCCAAGTGGGGAACCACACATAACAATTTTGTGAGGCTCTCCACGTGGGGTGATCGCAACCTGGGTCGGAGCAGTGTTGTGGAATGAACGTGTTATTTAAATAAGTAACACGGGAATTCTAAATCAATCTAAAATATCTATACCTTACTCCTATATACCTATCTACCCTATACCTATGTACCCATCCACACACTACTACTTTCCAAGTTCCAACCGAGCAATTCACACCTACCCCGAAAGGGAAACGGTTTAATGGCATAATAATAATAATAATTACAGAAAGCATGAACCTGTCAGGGCGTCGTCACAAATAATAACACCCCCCCCCCCTTAAGTCATAATTTTTTCTTTGATTTAATTTGATACACACCATATTGTCTTCAATATGAAACGCCTATTATTTCAAGTTGAAATATATAGCATTTTCAACTAAATATTTTTCTCTGAAAAGAGATGAATTTTCAACGAAATAGGTAGTTGCGTTCTCAAGCTAAAAAGAGAATTTTTTTAGAAGACAGTTGATATTTCAACCAAGAACGTTTTTACCAAAAAATATCAATTTTCAATCCATAGGGACAAATTTTGTAGTCAAAATGACGTATTTCCAACAAAACAGTTGAATGTTCGATGAAAAGATGACATTTTAACATAATAGTCGAATTTTCATTAAAACAATGAAAATTTCAATAAAATAGTTGAATTTCTAAACACATAATTGATTTTTAACCATATAATTGAATTTTCAAGCTTGAACAGAAAAAATTTAACTTTAACCAAAAGCAGTTTTGCATTTTCAACCAAACAGTTGAATTTTCAAGGCAAGAAGGCAAATTTTTTAAAGGCTATTTAAATTTTCAATCCAGAAGGACGAATTTTCTATCCAGGGAGACGAATGTTCAACAAAACCGTGAAAATTTTCCACCAAAAATTATGACTTTTAACAAAAGAGTTTAATTAGACTAGCCCCGTCTAGTATCGCGCTAGGGCTAGTATCACAGAATTTTCCGTAACGCTAGCCCTGAACGAGCTGGAGATGGGTTAGTCTTACGGAAAATTCCGTAACGGTAGACAGTTTGCTGTAACAAAATATTTAAATTTAAAACAAAATAGTTCAATTTTCAACTAATATCATGTATTAAAAAAAAAAAAAAAAAAAAAAAAATTGTTAACAAAGATGTTCAACCATCAACGAAGTAGTTCCGGCGTAGAAAATTATCGGAGAACTATTCTGGACCAGAATAGACCGCCCTGACTGCAAATATGGTACTCTCTAGTTGGTCTATTATGGCGCTGAGTAGAAGTAAAACGTTTTTGTATGGCCAAACGTTCGTCTGGACAAGCTAATCTAGCGCTAGTCAGTCGATCTTGTGAAAATATATTTTAGATGGTTCATTTTTTATACTTTAAACAACCTGGATATTTTTGAAAATGTGAAAAAATATTTGGATTCAACACTTAGAAAACTGCTTCGTCCTGATGGGCTAGCCAGCATCCGATCAGGGCCCGAAAAGACGGACTAGACTAGATGATTAGAAAAAATATTCATTCTTCTTTAGAGTTTATTTTTCATTTTTAATACTCTTGAAGAATCTGACTTCTTTAAACATGTACAAACAAATATTTGAATGAGAATTTTAAAAACTTTGTTGGTCCTGACGGGCTAGCCACAACCGATTAAGGCCCGAAATGACTGACTAGATGATGAGGAGAAAAATGTATTTTTTAAGTGTTTATTTAGAAAACTTAATTTTCAATAAAAAAAAAAGAAATTCAACAAAATAGTTCAATTTTTAACTAAATAGTAGAATTTTTAATCAAAAGGAATGAATTCTGAAAAAAAATTAGGTTGTATTAATACAGTTTGCATTTAAGTGGAAAACGAGAAAAAGAGAGGAATAGGGAAAAGATTAAAGACTGTGAAGCATTCGGTAAATAAATATAAATTTTGCTTAAAAAATAAAGTTAATTTTCCATTGCACACTTTTTGATTTCGGACTATAAACTTTTGAATTCGGACTACCAACAAGTTTAATACATAAAAAAATGTATGACACTATTTTGACACTATTTTTTTCAAATTTGTGACACTGTTTACACTATTTTTGATCTCTGAAGTGAGTCCGAGAGTTGACATTGTGAAATATTTGCGAATCTATTATGCCGTATGTTTATCGTGAGATCACCGACTGAAATTACTTCTGACATGTACATCTGGAATCCGCCCTAAAATTATCGTAACCTTGACACTCGTTCGGGCAGAAGTGGTAAAATTGTCGGAACTGTTCTCTTGCCATTTTACGAGCTGTAAAATCAGTGTGAAACGATCAATGATCGGTGTTCACCAGCAGATAAACGTGGCAGGAAACTTGTCCGTCTGGCAGCTGTTTTTCCCTCTTTGACGTGAAAAAAACTTCCCGGAATCGTAGATTCAACCGCAGATTTAATTCCCTTGCATAATTCATTGACGCGTCCTGATTAATTAATTATCACTTCATTCGGAATAATCACGACGTTGATTCGATGTCACATAATCTATGGCTTTGTTTTTTCTTCAGATGACAAACAATACCAATTGTACCCGGATCGAAAATTATCAGCAAAATAAATGTAATACTTCATACATTCAGGGCTGCCACACAATCACTTTTTCGACTCCTGCCGATTTTACTTTTTTTTACATTCTCATCATAATAAGAAGGTATTGTTTTTTTAATCTTATTGTTTGGTTGCAAATTTAATAGTTTTATTAAAAAGTCATGCTTATATTAGTTTAAAATTCAACAGTTTTGTTTAAAATTCTTCTTTTTGAGTTGGAAATTCAACTATTTTGGTAGAAGATTAACTTTTTTGTTGAAAATTCATATTTTGGTGTTGAAAATTGAACTTAAACCTTTTTTGATTGAAAACTCGTATCTTCGGTTAAAAAATTCATCTCTTCTGGTAGAATTTTCCACATTTTTCATTAAAAATGTAACTGTTCGATGGGAAATTAAGTAAACTGTTTTTTATTTGAAATTAAAATCTTTTTTGGTTGAAATATCTACCATTACATTATTATATTCAGTATCTATTCATTATTTTAGGTTATATAACTCATTCGTTGGCTGAACGTTTACCTACTTTTTTAAAAACTTTTTTCTTCTTGAAAATTTAACTATTCCCTTTTTGGTTGAAAGTTTATTTATTTATTTTTTAATTGAAAATTCGACTACTTGGGTAACAGTTGAACCATTTTTTTTAAATTACATAATTCTTTTGCTTGAAAGTCTACCTTTTTAGTTTATTTAAGTATAAGTATTTTGTTGGAAATTCGTTTTTTGCTGTTGTTTCAAATAAAATTTTTTAAATGAAAATGTAACTTTTCCATTTTTGGTTAAAAATTGATATCTTTTAGTTGCAAATTTGCCATTTTTTTGTATGAAAATAATCTTTTATTCCACTATTTGGATAAAAATTAACCCTTTTTAATTTTATATATTTAATTTGAAAATTAAACTGTTTTACAGAAAATTCGTTTTTTAGCTTAAAAGTTCAAGAATTTAGATGAACTTATTTTCTTTCTTGCCCTAAAATTGATATTGGTTGAAAATTCTTCTCTTTGGTAGAAAATTAATATTTGCGGGTATGTAAATTTAACTACATACTTTGTAGAAAAGTCTTCTTTTTGTTAGAAAATTGGTCTTTTTTGGTTAAAAGTTAAACTACTTTTTTAAACATTAATTTTTTTGGTTATATATTCATCATTTTAGTTGAAAATTTATCTCTTCGGTTGAAAAGTTGATTGTTTTATTGAAAAGTCTCTTTTTGTTGAAAAGCTATTTTTTTACTCAAAATTTAACTTGCCCATTAGGGCCATTTATGTATTATGTAGGCGTTTTGAGGGGGTGGGGTGTCTGCATAGGTCATATATGGTTATTGTTGTGTATTCCTAATATAAAAATGTGCTTATATTGTGGGGGGGGGGTGTCCAGAATAGGGAAAATTAGGCTTGCGTAATATTTGAACGTCCCCATTTTTTGTTGAAAATATTTCTTTTTTAGTTGAAAATTTGTCTTTTTTGGTAGAAAATTAATCTTGTTGGTTGAAAATTGGACTTTTTTGTGGAGTTTTCATCCTTTTGCTGCAGAGTCCACTTTTTGGGTTGAAAAAAAAAATGAATGCAACTGTTTCTGGTTGAAGTTTAATCTTCGTTGTTTGAAATTCGACCATTTGGTTGAAAATTCATCTTAGCAGGTAGAAAATTCTGGTATTTGGTTTAAAAATTCAACTATTTTGTTGAAAATTTAATTATTCTGTTACAAAGTCATCTTTTTTGGTTGAAAATTCAACTTTTTTTGTTAATAATTCATTTATTTATATGGGAAATTCATCTTTTATGGTAGATATGTAATATTTTTTGGCTAAAATAAATAAATAAGTAAAAAAATTCAATTTTAATTGGAAATTGTTTTATTCCGTTTATAAAGGATTCTATGTTAACTACTGGAATAAAAGCTTCTAATGAGTTCCCTAAGGGTTTACATTTTTCTTGTATCTCTTCCTTATTCCTTTACACACCCCCACACACTTACTTGGCGGTGGTAGGGAGACCTAAAGTTTAAGGTGGGTTCCGAACCACCAGAGCAATGGCTTTAAGTACTTAGAGAACCTTTTTCTCTAGAGAGTCTAGACTCTAGAAGTCTAGAGGTATTGGTCCTACGACCATCGTTCCACTTTTATGTTAACTATATTACAAAGTTAAAATTCTGGTCTTTGAATATTAGTGGCCAGGGAAAAAAAGAAATTGGTAAGGGAAAAATCATCACTATTCCTAGAACTTGAGGCCTTGAAATTTGGTGATGCGGGGAGCGCGGGACCGAAAGAGAGGATGTGCTCAGTCAAGCGTGACGAACAACTGGAGGGCCGAATTTTCAGTGCACTAGTTGCATCAGATTACGTCATGCATCCAAATTAAACAGAAATAATTCATGCGGCCCCGCCCTGTTTACGTTTGGATTCCCCCAAAATATGCTGAAGGCCAATGCAAGCCATGCCCGAAACCGTGCTTATCTCGGTAGTTGAGTGTATTTTGATAAAAAGCCGTCCTATTTAGTTGAAAATTCAACTATTTTATTGAAAATTCCTCTATTTGAACATAAAATTCGTTCTTTTGCATTGAAAATTCATCTCATATGGTATATAAGTCATTTTTCTGTGAAAATAAATAAATAAGTTGAATTAATTTTATTTTTGATTTGAAATTGTTTTATTCCGTTTATAACAAAAATTCCAAGCTTGAAAATGTTATGATATGAAAATTCTGGTCTTTGAATATTAATCGTCAGGGAAAATGAAGAATTGGTCAGGGAAAAATCAGGGAAAAGTTAGGGAATTTTTAAAATGATGTTTTGTTGCCACCCTGACATGGATGCAGAATGTAGACAGTAGATTGTAGATTGTAGAATGTAGAATGTATATGACGGCACGTTTGGACCGCATTGCCGATGGCGCGGCAAAACGAACCTGAGAAATAAAGGCAAATGAAGGATGCAGTGGCAGGTGCAGGTTCCGTGTTTAACGACTGGTACGGTCCCAGGCTCGAGAGCACCTGTAACACTCCGAATGAACCATCGAAACAGTCCAGAGCCGCCTCGTTATTTCCCTTTTTCTCCGATACCGATACAGTAGTCCCTTTTCCTCGTTCCGTTTTTTGCCCGATAAATAAATATCGCCAAACGGACGCGCGTAAGTCACGAGTTTGGGTCATTTATATCCCATAAGAGGGCTCACAAAAAAGCAGTTTGCCTGCTGTTTTTACCTGACATTCTTAAAGGACGTGTAGTCATTGATGAGCTTATTTTTAATTTGGACAGGATAAGTGGTGTATTTGCTTACGAATTAGGGCTATGCAATACTTACACACTTATAAAAAATATACTGGATGTAAAATAACATACTTCAGACCAAAAATTTTTTACATGCAGCCTTAAGGACAGAATGCTTTGTTTGTTATATAACACTGTTCTATATTTGTTGCATAGCAATTCTAGAAATTTTTCTAGAATTATTACAGAACATGTGTGACGAAATTCTAGATTTGTTCCAGAATAGAACGTACGTAAAAGAGTTCAAGAATTGTTCTAAAGAATTTTCAACCAAAAAAGATGAATTCACAAAAAAAAAATAGTTGACATTTTAACCAAGGAAATATTTTAAGTTCAAATCAAAAACAGTTGAATTGAATAATAAAAGACGAATTTTCAACAAAATTCTTGAATCCTCAACTAAGAAATATTTTGCAGTCAACAAAGAAAAAAAATTCATTCAAAATGTAGAATTTTCAACCAAGCAGATTAATGTTCTACTATACAAAACGAATTCTCAACGAAATACGTAATCTTTGAACCAAATAGTGGAATTTTCAATTAGGAAGATATTTTTTTTTACCAAAAAAGAGGGATTTTTGACAATACACATACATTTCTAACCAAAAAATTTAATTTTCAACCAAGAAAATTAACCTTCTACCAAAAAATACGGATTTTCAACAAATTACATACATTTTTAAGCGAATAATAGAATTTCTAATCTAAAAAGATCATATTTTTTTTAACAAAAATGGAATAGTTAAATTTTCATTCAAGAAAAACAATTTTCAATAAAAAAGAATGTATCTTCTACAAAATAGTTTAATATTCTACCAAACTGTGGAATTTTCAAGACAAAAAGACGGATTTTCTATACAAAATGTTAAATTTCCAACCCGAAAATATGAAGTTTCAATTAAATAGTAAAATTTTAAGTTAAAAAAGGTAATAATTTCAACGAAATACATACATTTTTAAACAAACTGTCATTTTTATAAATCATTTTTATTTCGAAAAATTTATTTTCATTCCAAAAATGAATCTTTTACAAAATAGCTGAATGTTGTACCACATATTTGAATTTTCTACAACATTTTTGAATCTCCCAGACAAAAATAAAACGAATTTTCTTTACAAAACAGCTGATTTTTCAACCCAAAAATATGAAATTTCCATTCACCGGAAATTTCAACGAAAAAGTTCATTTTCAACAAAATAGTTAAGTTTTCAATTAAAAAAATTAATTTTTATCACAAAAAAGGGAAGTTTTAAAAAAATAATTCAATTTTTAACCGAAGAGATGAATTTCTACTAAAATTATGAATCGTCAACCAAAAAAAATATAATTTTAAGCAAGTAGTTCAACCAGAGAGTTTATTTTCAGCCTAAAAAGATGAATTTTCGATAAAAAATATAATGGTTGATATTTCAAGAAAAAAAATTTTAATTTTAAATAAATCACAATTGATTTTTACCAATAAAGATGAATTTTTAACAAAATAGTTGATTCCTCAACTAAAACAGATTGATTTTCAACCAAACAGTTGTATTTTTAACAAAAAAGTTAATTTTATACCAAAAAATACCAATTTTCAACAAAAAAATTGTTTAATTTTCTACCGAGCAGATTAATTTTATACTAAAAATGACGAAGTTTCAAATAAATAGTTGAATTTTCAGTGTAAAACAGATCACTTGTTAACCTACATGAAATAGTTAAATTTTGAAAAAAAAAAAATGCAATTTAGAAATGTGAATTTTTTTTTGAACAGTCGAATTTTCAACACGAAAGTATGAATTTTCTTCAACAAAAAATTTGAATTTTTGGCTGAATATTTAAATTTTGTACCAAATAGTTGAATTTTTAACTAAAATAATGAATCTTTAACCAAAAAAATATATGCAATTTATGCACGGTCCCAGATATGCACGTGCTTCCAGATTTGTTATAAATGTGAACACTAAAATTAAAAAATATGAATAAAATGAAATTTATCGCCTTATTATATTTAATTTGAAAAGAGCATTTAAATCTTTCACATATATTTATTGAAAGAAATTCACAATCGCCCTCTCCGAAAAATTTTGTGGATCCACCGTAGTATCTGGATAATACTTTTCGATAGGTTACCCAATCTCAACCGTTTTCGGAAAAGCCCGTTACATGTGGAGGATTTTGCAACCGCGAAACCGTCGCAGCTGCAGCATCCTGTGGTGATAGTCGAACGAACGGCTTTACACGGATTTGCTGACGCGAGGAAAGATGAGCGGAAAGAGGAAGCGAAGAGGAAGCGAGCAAGGTAGCTGAGAAGGTCGGTGGAATTCCGGGAAGTTAAAGAGTATGCCACACTCGCAGTTATCTCGTTTGCGATTCTCAGAATGATCTTCTGCTTGCTATCAGCTGGAATTCTTTCTCATTACCTAACTTTTCTTTTTTTCTTTTGTAACGATCTTCTTTTTCTTAGGCTTCTTTCCATTTGTGCTTCTGACATTTTTTCGGGCTTTAGATTTAGATTTTAGTGTAATTAAAAACCGAGATAGAACCTTGTCGGCCGGATCCCCGAGTTAGAACTTTTCAATGTGCAAGTACTTTGTACTTAGACACGACTTTTTTTCTTCTAATTATCCCATTAATACTTTTTATCATCCTGTATTTTCACACAGAAAATATCAATCATTCCTAATGACTATATTAATTATTTTTTGTTCCCTTAAGCCTACAAGGTAACTTTGGCTTGCAATTTCGAGAAAAGTCCCCTGATTATGAATATCCAGTATTTTCTCGAAAAATTCGTTTGATCCAGGACAATTAAATTTGCACTAAAATGGATATATTTAGACCTATTGGACCGAAAAATTTCGCAAAAAATTCAAAGAGCTTTTCAAAACACCTACTCCACAGAGGAAAAAACAATTTTTCGATCGTGTTGTTTATACTTTTGTGAAAAACTTTTTTTTTTAAATCAACAATATAAAAATTGACATTTCGATATATTCGAACTTGGATTTGAGCATTTGAGCCCGGTTTTTGTTCTAACCTTCGACTCAAATCTAGGCTCTCCGAACGTAAGCACGAGGTCCGTGTCGCAGTGTTGCGCAACGTGACGCAGTTATCCAGCTGGACCGTTAGTGTACTGCGCTTTATCGCTATGCTACTGTTTTTTCATGCATGAGTGAACACCGCAGATCCCCCCGCGACTGCTCTCATCGGGAAACCGCCGCTCGGCAAATTTTGCAAAACCCTTTGACATCAGTATTTAGAACTCCAAACAGTATACAATGTACAAAAAAAAAAAGAAATCGATGAACCATTTTTTGCTTTTGACATGGAGTGCCCCATTAATCTTTCCTCAGAGTGGCATCACATTTTAGCTTTTGTCTGTTGTTAATAGGAAAATTCGGTAATTATTTTACTTTATTGCATTTTTCAAATTATAAATTTAAACAATGACTATATCAAAAATATTGAAAACTTGATGAATCGATCAAATAAAAAATGATTCGCTGGTTCTGGTATGAGAATCTAACTCACTTCTGTCATGAAAACTCAGATTTCACACAAACAAAAGTAATTTTGTAATGTGTGCCTTGAGAAATTAAATGAGAGGCTCTAAGTAATGTTTGTATATGGTCTTAAACTTGTAAAATATTACACTCAGAAAAATGTTTGGATCAAAGAAATTTCTTCTTTGATATAGGGCCAGGCAAATATTTTATTGATTCAAAGAAAAATTTGTTTGATTCAAATAATATTTTTTCGATTCATACACACTATTCTTGACTCAAACAAATTTTATTTTAATCAAAGAAATTCTATCTTCGATATAGGCTCAAATAAATGTTTGTTTGATTTAAACAAACATTTTTCAGAGTGTACCAGAAAAATTTGTTTCTTAGTCTTCACAGTTTAACCTTAAAATTTTCCCTTGCAAAATATTAATAATTTGTATGCCCTGCTACTCGATTTCAAAGTTATAAATTATTCTGTTACTCGAATAATAGATTCCCGATTTTTTTTGCTCTTCGAAATTAAAGTACCTGATTTTTTGCTACTGGAATTTGAAGTGCTGGATTATTAATTTATTTTCAATAAGAAAAAAAAATTATTCGAGTAGCAGAATAATCTAGAACTTCGAATTCGGGTGGCAAAAAATCCATTACTTTATTGTTGAGGAGCAATAAATCGGGAATGTATTATTCGTGTAGCAAATTAATCTAGAAATTTGAATTTGAGTAGCAAAATAATAAGAGTGTTTAATTTTAAGGAGCAAAAAAAAATCGGAAAGTTTAATCGAGTAGCAAAGAAATCCATTACTTTAGTTTCGAGGTACAAAAAAAATCTGGAATCTATTATTCGAGCAGCAGAAGAATCTAGAACTTCAAATTCGAATAGCAAAAGATCCAGTACATTATTTTCGAGGAGTACCAAATTGGCGAATCTATTATTCGAGAAGCAAAATAATTTGGATCTTTGAATTCGAGTAGCTAAAAATACGGTTTATTTTCGAAGAGCAAAAAAAAATCGAGAATCTATTATTCGGGTAGCGGTATATATTTTTATCATTTTAATAAATTTTTTTTTGCAGCTAAATTTATTACATGCAAAATTCTTACCTGTAATGATGCACACACTGATGGTGAAAGGTGTTTCTAGGAATCTAGGGCACTAAAAGTTCCGTAGGATAAATTCCCAAGGGGGAAGTAATCAGTCTAAAGTTCTGAATCATCTATATATTGTTTGAACTTGTTTTCATACTTTCAGACAATTTTTTATTACGAGAGATTGATACGTTTCACTGAAGGATAATTTTTTGTGACATGTAATATTGTCCATCCGAGACCAAAAAAGAGCAACAGTCTCCTTTAACAGTGTTTTCTGAATATTGTAATTTTTTATGTGTTTTATATAAATATAATATGTGAGCTTCGCTACAAACGTGTACTTTAAAGGGTAGTTTTTGGGGTGAATTATAAAAGGGGTAAATTTGAAAGAGCTAAGGTATGTTTGACTTAGGGGCAGTTTTTCGGGGCACGTATCATATAGCATTGGAGGGCAAAAAAGTACAAAAAAATCTCCCTCAATGTATTGAAACCGAAGAACTAACCTTAACAAGCTTAAGATTTAGTAGCTACAATGGCCCCCATCCGAGTAAAGTCGAGCAAAGCGTTGCTTAACTTCGCTGATCGAACGAGAAGCCTTAAATAGTTTCATGTATCCAAGCGGATACTGAAAGATTTAGAGTCGAAACCCATTATTTAAATTACGAAGTGTCTTGTCTCGAATTTTCGGGGCGACTAGTCCATCCCCTTTTCCAACGCCCGCAATTTTTCGGGACGACTATGGACAGTAGACACCCAGAAAAAATGTTTCTTCATTCAACAAAATCGTTTTGTTGTCCGCATTGGGTTGATTTCAGAAAAAATGTTGGATAAATGAACAACATTTTTGTTCATTTAACCAAATTCGTTTGCTTCAATCAAAGTTTTTAGTTGAAAAATGTTCTTGATTTTATAAAATATTTTATTGATTCAACAAAATATTTTGTTTGGATCTGCCAAATAATTTAAGAGGGCATTTTACTAGAATCCAGAAAAAGATTTGGTTGAGTCAACCAAAATATTTTGTGGAAAGCATCTTAAAAGTTACGGACGTATGCGCACCTGGTACGATCGCGTATTCCAATTCAAGATGACGTCCTCGTGCGAGAGTTCGTAATGTCGCGAAAAAAAAACATAAAAATGTAATCCGTTTGCGTTTGCATCTCAGTGATCCTTATCAATATAATTGACTCGGAAATAGAATCTATTGGGATTAAGTGATTATGTGATTGATACACAAGATGCCTTGAATCTGTGTGATTACCTAAGATTGTTTGATTAAGTGTTTGATAAAAAAACAGAACGATTTTTTTAATCAAATAAACAAAGGATCCTGCACAATTCATATTGTAAATGGCTTGCCGTGGAATTGTCTTTTCATACTTAGTAGTTAAATAAACTACTAAATGTAAAAGAAATTAGCACTGAACCAAGAAAATATTGGTCTGAATACGGACCATACAATATATTCATAATAAAAAATGGTCTTGTTTTAAGAAAATGTACTCGAATGAAAAAACTTAATTTTCTCTAATCAAGTACGTTTCATTGAGACAAAACAAATTTTCTTCGATCAAGTACAAAATATTGTTTCGTCCGTATTCAGACCAATATTTTCTTGATTCAATGCTAATTTGTTTTCCGTATGAATAATTCATAGAACGCAACCCAATTCCTTTATAATCCATTTACGTACAATGTAAATTGTGCTGGGTCCTTTATGGTTAGATTGCGGTCTGAAACGAAGGAGCGCGCTTTTAGGGGCCTTCCATATACCACGTGGACAATTTTTTATCACTTAGGATTATGGCTAGAACCCCCGGCACCCCTCGTGAATAATCGTTGACTGTTGACCCCCCCCCCCCACCAATAACTGTCCACGTGAAATATGGTTGGCTCCTTATATAGAACCGAATGGCTCTAATATGGTCTCAATTAATGGATAAATAAAAATATGTTAGGAAAGTGTACCCCGAATCCGCCCACGGGGTCATATATGGTACAGCGAGCAGTGGTGCATGAAAAACGACTTATGCTGGTCTTTCACATTTAAATCTCGCGCAAACCCATTGTATACTATTCAGGTAGGTTACCCAAATAATTTTAGGCTACTGTTTACTGCAAGTTGGCAACGTTGAGCTGCGGAGGGTATTCCCCATTTCAGCTTTTGTTTGTGTAAAAAAATTTTTTTTTGGCGGTTTCAGGTTAATGGATGTGCGCAACAATGCAGAATTTTCATGATTTCAAAACATTTTTTCCTGCGAGGATGGCAAATATGACAATTGTAAATTTTATGTCTTATATTATCCTAATTTTTCCCTTTAAGTAGTAACATACTTTCTGCTCAGCCTTTGAAACCCCTCCCTTAATGAAATCCTGGTTACGCCGCTGCAGCCACAGTTTACAAATCCCGGTTTTATTTAAATTCTAAGCATTTTAAACAACTTTTTGTGGCCTTCTCCATAGTTTTAAAACACTTTTTAAATAATAAACGTGAAAATAGGTTATGTATACTCCAATCACTAACGGCCATATTAATTCGCCCATCAACTGAGTTAATCAGACTGATGTTTACTTCCGACGCTGGCCCAATCAGAATGCTTCATTTCCCCGCAAAAAAATTTGAAGTATATTTTTTACGAATTGAATAAAAAATATTCAAAACTTATTTAGAGAAGCTTTCCTCAAGTGATTATATTGAATTTCTAGTGCTCGTTTAATTTGATCCGGAAAAATATCTATTTGAAAATATGCAACAACCCCATTCAAAAGTATTGTTCTTTGTGCTAAGTTTAAGTTATGCGGAATAACGTGTCTAGTTCAAAAATTCAATGCATAGTTGAAACAACTATACATTGAAGAATCAACAAAATTACGAAACGTGGTAAATATAAAGAGTTTTTAGTAAATTGAACCATATAGATCATGACATTTTAATGAATCTTGTTCAGTCAATTTAACTGCATTCATTTAGATGTAGTAATTGATATATGTGTAGTTAAAATAACTGTATTCATTCTAAACAGTTTTGTGGTTACTATCAGTGCAAATACCAGTTACTTTAACTACTTTTCTTACAGTAAATTCAATTGCTTTTCTTAGCTCCAGGAGGCGCCTGTGGGCAAAACTAGTTGTTGTAACTTCTAACTATTTTTCTTGGCGAATTGCCCTCATAGAAGAATATGGTTCTTTTTATTACACTCAACTCTTTATTGAAATTAGTGTTTAGTTTTAGTTTAATTTGACTACGAGAAACGGTAATCGTAACTAAATGTAATGGACCATTTAAAAATAGTTCTATTTTCTACTCAAGAGTAGTGATAATGATTGGAAAAATGGTACTCTTGACTACTTTTTTTGAACTGAACTACTGTAGTTGACTTTACTATTCTATTTTATTCCTGTGTTTTTTTAAATATTGAAAAATTCATTCTGATTAATATCAAAATTTAAAATATGATGTTAGCGGTTTCAGTGGGCGAAAAATGTGCTAGTAAGCTACTATGAGCGCAAAAATTACTCAGCCAAAAAAAATGCTAGAGTAATAAGTAAATATTTATTTGAAAGCTGATAGTGTTTCACGTTAATGAGCTTGAAGATGTTAATGTAAAAAAATGTTTGTGCTTCCAAAACTGAAAAATGTAAATAAAAGTAAGGAATTTCGGGTACATTTAAGAAGAGTCAAGTTTAGAGCATTATTTCTTATACAAGAGGCAATGGGAACAATTGAAAAAATTCATGAATATGAGGAACACATTTATGAAGAAATTGCAGTTGAGAAATGTAAAAAATAATAAAAATTTTCGCTCAAAATTACAAAAATGCACAACTATACTAGCTTCAGTTCTAATGTAGATATTAAAGCGATTCGAACTCCAAACTGTAACGGATAGGCTCTGTAATTATTTACAATCTCCCGGAAGGATGTGATTGTTTTATTTTTGGTGGAAATCGCGATATTTTCAAACATTTTGTTGTTGTTGGAAAGTGAGTGTTAGAAACCAGCGGGGGGTGCATTTTTTTGCTGCTGGTCAGAAGAGGCGTCAATGTCTGGGCAAGTGTTCAGAAGCACGGGTCGAAGAAAGGATCGAGCTGTCGGAAGCAGTCTGCAAAGCACAAATTTTCTTTTACATTAACGCCTTTAATCTTATTTACGTTGAACACTTTCAGCTTTCATATAAATATTTACTTATTACTCTAGAATTTTTTTTTGCTGAGTTGTTAAGCTTCAAAGGCAGATGCCTATAATTTTTGCGACCATAGTAGAGTTAATTTCCTGCATCAACATTTTGACGTCCACGATAAGCTTCAGCACGTTGGCCCTGATTCCGTTTTCGGCTAGCAGATTGCTTAGCTCAAGTTATTTTTTTTTATTAAATATATATTTAGTGTTGAAGAATTAGATTACCATGCCCAAAAATTTGCGTAACTGTCTTGCGGTGTTCAGTATTTTTACCAACTTGTAACTTAACGTTATTCAGTATGACAAAAGAAGAAGCTAACTTCTACTCTCTTTAAACATTTTTAAACATACTGACTCACCAATGCTCCACTAACTATCTATCTCTCGTGCAATCTCCTTAGCGTCTCCAAATGCATCCTTATCACACTCAAAGACAAAAACTAAATTTCTCTTACTATTCTCCTTACACAAAGCATACCTTTATCGTCTCTACATGCGCTCATATTTTATACATGGCGCCCTAGCATACCTTTACATCACACCTTTACATCACCCTGACACTTTCCCCTTCGCTCTGTTTTTCACTTCAATACCCCCCCCCCCCCCCCCCCCCCC
>JAABKJ010005301.1:0-23213 GCA_011634705.1 Andricus grossulariae
AATGTATATCAAATTAGACTTTACAATTATATTAATTTTTGACTTAGGTGATAATTACCTTTGAAGAAGACCTGCAAGTAGGTCGAAACGTACGTCGGTTAAGCATGACAAATAAATTTGGATTCTTTGACATCTGAATCCATTGCCTTTTATATGACCGTATGATCAAATTAATTTTATTCACAAAGAATAACTACATTATTTTTAAAAAACGGTCGAAAAAAATTTACAGTGAGGAAATACTCCAATTCACTGAATATAGATATACATATAGATATTATGTATCGTTAAAAATAAGAGAATTTATGTATGAGGAAGTAAATAAACTTTTAGAGGAAAAAATTATATAACCATTTAATAGTGGCTGGTCCAACCCTATAGTAATGATAAAAAAACCTAAAGAAAAATATAGGTTTTGTTTGGATTTTAGGAAAGTATTAAAGGAATGTATCAGTTGAAGAGAATGCCATTTGGATTAACAAATGCTCCTGCTACATTGCAGCGCATGATGGACAGAATAACACCAGAATTAAAACTACATGAGTCTTTTTACCTCGATGACATAGTAGTAATATCAAAAAGTTTTGAGGAACATTAAAAATATTTAGAAATCGTGTTAGATAAAATCAAGGATGCAGGTTTAACGGCAGGATGGGATAAATGCGAGTTTGGATGTGCCGAAATAAAATATTTAGGATTTAAAGTTAATTAAAAAGGTTTACAAGTAGATGAGGATAAAGTAAAGCTAATTTTAGATTTTCCCAGGTATTTACGACTATTAAAAAATTATCAACAACAGCACCAATTTTAGCTTGTCCTGATTTAGGGAGCCCATTTCAACTTGAAACCGATGCTAGTGATACAAGATTAGGAGCCGTATTAACACGAACAATAAACGGCGATCATTATATGATAGCTTTTGTAAGTAAAGGTCTAAATGGGGCCGAAAGTAAATACTCATCTTCAGAAAGAGAGTGTTTAACTGTATCCTGGGCAGTTAGAAAGTTTAGGCCATATTTAGAGGGTTATACTTCTATAGTGATTACTGACCATATTGCCTTCAAGTGGCTATATAATTTAAAAAATCAAACAGGTAGATTAGCAAACTGGGCTCTAGAATTATTAGAATATGATTACGAGATTGTTTATGGAAAAGGAAGTTTAAACCATGCCCCAGATGCGTTATCAAGACAAAATGAAAATGAAATACAAGTTTTAAGTATTTTAGCTAGTGTCTAGAAACCGAGGAAAAATATTTCGAAGAAAATGAGGATAATTGGTATAAAATTAAAATGTTACATGTTAAAAATAAGCCTGAATAAAGTCCAAAGTGGAGAATACTCGAAATCAATTATACTTTTATTGATCCGACCCTTCAAAATCAAGCTTAGCTTTGGAAAGGAACCCCTGGAAATCGACAATACCGAAAGAGCTTAGAGAATAGGTTTTAATTGAGAATCACGACAATAAACAAGCAGGTCATTTAGGTATGGAAAAAACTTATGCATAAATTTCTGAAAATTATTTTTGGCTCTGAAACATTGGAATATGTAAAAGAATGTGACGTTTGCCAAAGAATTAAACCGAAAGTAAATAATCAGATAAGTTTAATAGGAAAAAGAATAATTGAGGAATCATGGACAGTGGTAGCATCAGACATGATAGGTCCTTTAACAATGACAAAGTCCAGAAATCAATATACTCTAGTATTTGTTGATATGTTTGCTAAATGGGTAGAAATAATTCCACTTAAAAATAAATTAGCATTGCCAATTGAAAAAGAATTTCATAAGCGTATAATCTCAAAATGAGGAACACCTAGAATTTTATTCATAGATAACGGCAGAGAATACATAAATAAATCAATAATAAACTTGACAAAAACATTTGGAATGAGACATTCGAAAACTCCTAAATATCATGCGCAAGCAAATCCAACTGAAAGATGCAATTGGTCAATCAAAATGATCGAAAAACGGGTTTGTATTATTCGCAGGAGTTTATTGGGGATTCGTACAAGTGTCATCAGTAGGGGATGTGTCACTATTACGGGATGGGCAATTCTCTTCAGAGGACAATAAAGGTTGTTGGTCAATTCCGGATGAAAAATTTCCTGTTGGAATAATTGTAGAATTTGCTGCTGTTACTGTTTTTCGGGTGTCTGGTTGAAGTTTTGAGTTTGAATTAATTCACTAGTGTTTGGATCACCTGTTTATACTTGTTTTATTTCAACATGAATCACTGGTACTGGACAGAGTTTCTTCTATATCTTCCGAAGAAAATTCACTTGGTAATTCTGATTTGGGTTTCTCAGGAAGTGGGGTATGTGTAAATTTTGATTTAGAAAGGACTTCTTAATTAAATTAAATTTCTTTTTTCTTTTTATCTTCCGTTTTTTGGTTCACGGGATCGACAATTGCTTTAGCTGGACTTTGTGTAAGTCTTTGAGTATCAGAGTTTTTACTGGACATGAGGGGTCAGGTTTAGAGGTTGTTTGATTTTCAACGGGTTTCAAGTTTTTTAGCTAGTTTATCAAGTTTATTTCGGAGCTGAAGATGCTCTTTATGTGTTTTTGTCGTTTTCCTGCATGGTGCTTAGTTGAACAATTTTGAGACATTTAAAATAGGTTTTGGTGATTACGTGATAATGTTTATTATTACCTGTATGATAGAGATGATTTAGTTAATTTGTTCCACTACTTTCGCAAAATTATGGGTTTTCGTTATACTCTGTTTATTTTCTTGAATGTGATGCACAGATTCTATAATTTTAAGATTTAACAGATTTCCTCATTCTACTAATTCTTGTGCGATAGCACGTTCACGTCTTTCACGTACTCATTTACCTACACGACGCCTTTTAAAGATTGTTTTATTACATGACATTATTTAAATTTTGTTCTAGCGGGTTATAGGTTCGCATATTTCGACTGTTATTGACAGTTTAATTAACAGTTACAATTACTGATTATAGCAGGCAAGTGCCCACACGAGCATAGACCTTTTTTATAAATTTTTGCAATTTTGTATGAGTTTAATTTATTTATGTTGATGTAAATTGCGTATTTTAACTGTTATTCGTAAAGATATAACTGCTGGAATTCATTAACTATAAGGGGCTAGGGCAATTTCTTGCTCATGTTCCTATTATTAATTTTGGAAGTCAGTGTGAGTGAAAAATGATTTATGTTGTGATCAATTGCTTATTTCAACTTTTATTTCTTAAAGGTGTAACAGTTGAAGTGTATTAATTATAATAGACTAAGAAGATATATTTTTCAGGTTCCTATTATAATTTGTACAATTTTGTGAAGTGTAAGAAATATTTTTTATTTTATATGTATTTTATTTGATAAATTTGAGATATTTTAATTTGCTCACTACAGCCGATGCACCAAAAATATATATATGTTTTAGAACTGAAGATTCTGGACTAAGGGATCAGGTTCAGGGTCAAAAGAAAAGTTAAAGTTGTGAAACACAACTCTTTAAAGTTGTGAAAAAAATCTCTAGCTCCGCTGGGATTCGAACTCCAGATCTTTCAGATTTCGGGTCTGATGCTCTAATTAATTAAGCTACGGAGAGACTAGAAAATTTTCTTCACAACTCCTACAAGTTGAATGTCGACGTCATTCAATGTACTTGCAAGATATTCCAGCATGAGGTTGATTTTATTAATTGATGTTATTTTTTTTTGACCAGTGAATTATTTAAATAATATGATGTTAATGTTTTTTGTCTACGTGGTCGATAATCAATATTTTTGTTAAAATATTGAGTCTTAAAGTTGTGAAACACAACTTTTGAAAGTTGTGAAAAAAAATCTCTCTAGATCCGCTGGAATTCGAACTCCAGATCTTTCAGATTTCCGGTTTGATGCTCTAACTCTCTCGTCTCTCCGTAGCTTAATTGGTCAGAGCATCAGACCGGAAATCTGAAAGATTTGGAGTTCGAATCCCAGCGGAGCTAGAGAGATTTTTTTCACAATTTTAAAAAGTTGTGTTTCACAACTTTAATACTCAATATTTTAACAAAAATATTGATTATTGACCATGTAGACAAAAAACATTAACATCATATTATTTAAATAATTCACTGGTTAAAAAAAATAACATCAATTATTAAAAATTAAAGGAATATAGTTTAGGTGAAAATTGCTTTATTTAACAATACTTATTTAGCGTGTTATGTTTGTGCTTTCTCTTTAGGTAAAAGTAAGAATTGTTAAATCCTAATGTTGTAGGGCTCATTGAATTCCTTGAACGATTCTCTACAAATCTCTTTGGTACGATGTTTGAAAAAAATGTATTTATGAAACAACCTATGTTTGTTTTCTAAACAACATTTTTCTTAAATACAATTTTTCAAATAAAAATGTACCAAAGAGATTTGTAGAGAATCTTTCAAGGAATAAAATGAGCCCTACAACATTAGAATCTAATGAGAATTTCAACTTTTACTTAAACAGAAAGCAAAAATATAAAATCCTACATAGATATTGTTAAATAAACAATTTTAACCTGAAATATTTTTTTCTAAAGTTCATATTTAATCCCCTTCCAAAATTAGTTACAATTAACAATGGGATTATTTTCCTCGATTTTATAAATAATTTGACATAAAAAAAATATTGAAAAACATCAAACAGGTGTGTAAAGCAGGGTTTTCATCGTCTTCGTTACTTTCCTGACTACCACCTTAATATTGTATGCGCAGAGAACTGCGCAAAAGGTAACCTAATGTATGACACGGAGTAGCGGTGTTTCGAACTGACAGCTCTATAGTCGTCAGCAATCCACAGTGTTGTGCGGAGAAACTAAGTTTTGGAATTTCACTCTAAATTTACAATTCCCCGTCTTTCCATGCCCCAAATAAATTTAATGTTTTGAATTCGTCAAGTGCGGTATGCCTCGAACCATTGTCATACCTTCGCCAGTGTTGTGCACCTAACATTTCTAGTGCATGTAGTACGTAGTACAAACATTTCAGTGAGTAACGTATGACTCGATGATTTCGAGATACTGAAAAGTTGATTGTACCGTTTGCTGCCAAAATGTGGAGTCCAACCCACGTCCAAGTGACAGGTAGGCGGAAGACTAACATACATTAATAAATTACCTTTGTAATAAAGATTCCTATGTAAAAACATACACAATCTGATAGAGAGGTATTGAATAGAATAGGTAGGTCAAGTCATTCTAGGTATACCGTAAACCATGCCTCGTCTACTAAACCGTGTGAACCACTCAAGAACTCGTTTACATGTGACAAAGGTAAATTCTCTAGGGGGTCTCCAGGTACTTCTCCAATTTATGAAACCCATTTGTAAAATAGAGGAAGAGAGAATGCATTTTCAGTGCAGGACCTTGAATGCAGCACAAGTATATTGTTGACATTAGAACACTATCAGGTGTTCCATTCGTAAACATGGGATGACGTTATGGAATGCAGTAAATTATATGCCATTATAATATCGAGACACTAATAATATGTGAGAAGGAGTGTAGACTGAAGAGAAGGTCATGTGAAGAATAGAAAATGAGTATCATCGCATGTTACATTGCACCGAAAAAGGTCATAGAAAAGAAAAGAGATGGAATGCATATTAATAATGATAGTAATTACAACCAAAAATTATCAGAGAACAAGAAAAGAAACTGAATGATAACAATATGTGAGAGAGGAAGGTATTGTTAGTTTCTTCAAAATTCTCTTCAATTTAAAAAAACTGTGTTAAGAATGAGGAGAAACGTAGTGTAAAGTTTTATAGGACTGAGCATTCATGGACTTGAAGAGATCGTCTAAAATCACATATGAAATCATATTGTTAACTGATATGAGTTCAAACACTTTCATTTTTTCTAAACCAATTGAACCTTCTGAATCGCAAACTTGAAAGAGACTTAAGTTTGCACAAGTTCTCCGTGACTAGCAACATATGTGATAAGATAAATGTTAAAGAAGGACAACTTATATGTCTTCAATTATCTCACGTAAAACACGCAAAGCTATAGCATGAAGAACATTAAACCCAATTCAGATTATTTAAGGGATCACAGTGGTTCAGCAGATAAATTTTAGGAAAAATGGGGGAATTTTTCTTCGGAAAAAGGTGATTTATAAATACATGGAATTTTTTTTTAACGGAAAGAAAAAAGCTAGGCTCACTTTTGCAGTGTTTTCTTTTTTAGGTCTTCTGTCGTTGCCCGGGCAACTTCATGTAATTTTCTTTTGTTTAACAAATCCATTGAAGTCTTTTCTGACTAAAAAATTATGTGCTAATTTTGGGTCAATATTCGTTTCAAAATGATCTCAGCTTTTTCTGTGTGTCAGTGTAATGAACAAAAATGAAAAAGACAACTCTTTGATAAGAAACCACGTAAATTTTATTAAATAAAATTACATTTGACTTATAGTCGAAGCTCTCAATAAGACCGCTCCGAATAAGACCGTTTCCCCTCATCCTTGCTCGAGCTCGCCGAGTCGCTTCCCCCACTCTCACGCTGACTTCGAAATTCCAGTCAGCCGCTCCCAATAGTTTTGCCGTAGAAATCGCAATTTTTATGGTTTTTAGGAGTGTTTTTTTTATATTATCTAAATATAATATCGAAAAATATGATAAAATATAAAAATATCACAATACATATGCAATATAATTGGATAATATAAGAAACTCCTAAAAACCATAAAAATTGCGATTTCTACGGCGGCACTATTGGGAGCGGCTGACTGGAATTTCGAAGTCAGCGTGAGAGTGGAGGATGCGCCTCGATGAGCTCGAGCAAGGATGAGGGGAAGCAGTCTTATTCGGAGCGGTCTTATTGAGAGCTTGGACTGTACATTAAATATTGTAAGAACAAAAGTATCTCAATTAAGTGTGAGATATTTTTTTCTCTTTGGCGACACTCTGGATTAAATCATGTCAGATTTTCTATTTTTTGATTGGAACAACGAATTTATCGCTTGATTCCTTATGTCAAATATTTTTCGGAAATTTCAAAAGTGTTGCAATAAATAAAGAAACATAGATAATCACGTTTATTATCAATAATTATATTTATAATTGACATAAATACATTACCGAAAGTCCAAAAAAATGATTTAAAATGTTTTTTGATCCTGCGACTAGTATTCTGCTGCAATTATTTCTCTTCCATAATTTTTTGGAAAATGCCTAATACTCTGATAGGCTGAACCAATATATTGTTGCATTCTTTAAATAAAATATTGTAGGAAATTAAAAAAAAATTAGAATCAATCGAACTTTGTTTTTCTTTAAGTCAACATAATAAGATGTGATATGCATATCCTAAATAATTCTATTCAGAATGATTAGGAATACTAACCTTTTAAAAGCCCAAAAAATAATTTTAAACATTTTTCACAGTACATCGGATCTTACCGTTTTGTTTTTTTAAATAGATAAACCCTTCTGCCAGATTTAATTAGACATACGCTGCCGTTCAAAAGTTGCCGGACACCTTTTTTTTCATGACTGATAAAGTTCTCTTAATTTTCAAATATGGCAGAGCTAAAAAATCTTCTCTTTAAAGGGTTGAATGCTCTCAAAATTCTGTATGAAATGAGCCCAGGATGAAGCCAATTTGTCTATTTTTTAAAGAGATATTGTACAAATAGTGTAAATTTCAATGTTTTACTAAATTTTCAATAACTTCCGTAATAATCAATATTTTTTAACATTCTTGGGCTCCTTTGAAAGCTATTTTTCCACAGTATCTCAGCAGTAACAAAAAGTTTGGCAAATTTTTAATAATCTTTGTGGTAAAAACAATATTTAGGTAACTATGTATAACACATAACCATGAATTTTCTATAAAAGTCCCTCAAAATATATATTTATTTTCATTTGCCTGCAGATAAGATGGTTTCCAATTTCTCCAACTTTTTTGTTACAAATTTATGTTCTTGCACTGTGGTAGGCAATTCTTTTAGATTTATGCTTATAAGCTGTTGCGATACTGTGGAAAAATATCTTCAAAATGAGCCTAAGAACATAACAAAATATTGATTATTAGGGGAATTATTGGAAATTTAAGAAAATATTGAAGTTTACATTATTTTTGCAATATCTCTTTAAAAAATAGACAAATTGGCTTCATCCTAGGCTCATTTTATACTGAATTTTGAGAGCATTCAACTCTTCAAAGAGAATATTTTTCAGCTCTGATTAAATGAAAATTAAGAGAATTTAATCAATCATCAAAAAACAGGTGTCCGGAAATTTTTTTCTCAGATAAAAAAATATCTTTGGTGAAATGTAATATTTGTAATTTGCGTGTTTTGAATTTTTCTTATTAAAAATCATGTATTCTCATTAGAGCAGGTCGAAAATAGCAATTTTTTTTAGCTCGAGATGATACCATATGAAAAAGTTGTCTCTTAGTTAGAGTATGTGAAACACTTCTCTATTTGAAAACAAAATTTTGGTCAACATTTAAGTCAAGCGCAACAGTTATAAAATTTAAAAAATCGGTTCTGTTTTTTCATCTAAATTTCAAATCCGTGTTGAAACCAGTTTTGGTAAGAAAATGTATTAGAATATAACAAATATATATTTCTTAAATGGCTGCTATATTTTATTGAGTCGTTTTTGCCCAAATAATATTAAAGAAACAAGTAAAACTTAAAATTCGATTAATTTTTTTATTTTATTTTCAATTTTTCTCCAAAACGGTTAGTTATACAACAAAAGTCAAACAAAAAAGTTGTAATTTTTCTAAAGCTTTAACTTTTGTATAAAACTTTTTTAATACCGTTTTAAATTTAGATGAACAATGAGGAGAAAAACGGATATTTTTTCCTGTATGACCCTTGCGCTTGGCTTTAATGTTGACCATACAAAATTTACTAGTGGATTGTTTTCTACCCTAAAAGACATCTTTTATATATCATATATTTCTATTTGAAAAATTAATCGCAGCTTCAAAAAAATGGGGGAAAATTGCCAAAATTCTCAACTATAGGGATTATAGGGGATTTAAAAAAATAGGGAGAAAAAGAGAATAGAGGGCTGAATGTGGTCCCTGCTATTTCTGAAATTCAAAGTCTCCGACTTCAGAATTTGTTGACCTCGATTCTTATTAAAAAATGTGTATAAATAAATCTTTAAAAAAATATATATTTGGCAATAGATTATATATTTATAACTAGTATCAAAGAAGCTATATCTAGAATCTAGAACATCCTTTCAAAGAGTGAAATTATCTCTGATCAGAATTATTTGACACTCAAATATCTATAATTTTCTGTTTGGAAACCAACCTCATTCAGTTAAGTATATTTTCTAATTACTTGTAAATACGGGTGACACGAAAGTATCCGGTTTAGAAGCAAGTGAAAAATAAGTGAAATCGAAATAGTTCTCTACAGATCCATCCTAGAATAGATATATGTACTTTGCATGGGATTAATAAAATTAAACATTTTTCTAAAGCCGTGGCTACGTGTACCTGGAAAAGGGACTATTTTTACCGAAATTTCAGCACAAATATCTGGATTTTTTCGATTCACATAGACCCTGCCTTATTCTAATTATATTCTTTCATGAATGTAAATCCCTGATGGAAATTTTTATAACAGAGAGTATAAAAAGACACAGAGCTTTAGTGATGGATACTAGCTGAGAAAGGTGTTTTCATTCAAAACAAAAGCAATCCAAAAATACACGTACTCTTTAGGCGTCATAGTATTTGGCACAGCGTAAATGCATTAGGATGAGGAATAGAATTAGAACTAGAAGAGTACAGCATAAAACAAAAGTATCTGCTCAAAAAAAACTTTGCTGCATCTATTGTGTGGAAACCCTGAGGGAAGACCATTAAGTATATTTTTAAATATATTATTTTAAATCAAGGATCTATAGAGAATATACGTATTTCTATAATTAGTATAGAACAGGGCTCGAATCGACTAGAAGACTTACAAAAAATCGCAATAATCGGATAAAATTACAAAGAAATTTGCATGGAATTTCAAAAAGATTTCACAAAAAGTCGCATCAAATTTTTAAAGACAATGAAAAAAATCAGTATCAGACACTGAATGGCTGAAATAATAACTTTATTTATTTAGGAATATAGAGTGCATAATTCTCATTGGTTCAAAAAATTTCTTTCCGAAATTTTAAACTTATCAACTTGGATTTTTTTTTCAAGAATGAGAGAAATTTATAAATTACATTAATTTTGAACTTCAGGAACATTCATTTTGAACAATTTAAACGTGAAATTACTGAAGAATTAAGGCTTTAAATATGACATTGTATAATTTGAATATGAAATCATCCATTTTTAATAATTCATACTTCACAGCACAAAATGCTCTGAAAACAGAGGAAACAGGATGATTTTTCACGAAAATAGGGGAATAAATTCTTTTAAATAAAATTAACGTAAATGCAATATTGAAGTCAATAAACATAAAAACGTGTTAAGTTGCTAAGATATCAAGTCAAAATATAATGCATTTTCGACAAAGGAGTTGAATTTTCAACCGAAATACGAATTTTTTACAAAAGAGTTGAGTTTTCAAGTTAGAAAAATCAAATTGTTTACAAAACAGCTATAATTGTCAATTAAACAATTGAATTAAAAAAAAAACGATTTTCAACCAAACAGTTGCATTTAAAACCAAACAGTTAAGATCTTTCAGGTATTAGCCAAATAGTTGAATTTTCAACCTACAAAGATGAATTTTCAACCAAATGGTAGAATTTTCAAACAAAAAAGATTAAACTTTAACAAAATAGTTGAATTTCCAAGCCAAAAGGATGATTTTTTGAAGACAGTTGAATTATCAACCTGAAAAGTAGAATTTAAACAAAAAAATTAAATTTTCAACAAAATAGTTTAATTGTTAACCAAACTGTTGAATTTGCAACCTTCAAAGATGAATTTTCAATCAAATGGACCATAAGGACGAATTTGCTATCCAACAAGATGAATTTTCAATAAAACAGTTGAATTTTTAACCAAATCTTCGCATTTCAAAATAAACGAGATTAAACCTCAACCAAAAACAGTTGCATTTTCAAGCGATTAGTTGGACTTTCACTCAAAAGAGGCGAATTTTTGACAAAGTAGATGAATTTTTAACCAAACAGTTGAATTTTCATTTAAAAAAATCAATTTTCTACAATCAAAAAAGGCGAATGTTCACAAAACAATAAAAATTTTTACCAAAAAAGATGAATTTTCAACAAAAGAATTAAATTTTCAACCAAGTGGTCGAATTGTTGACAAAAAAGAATTCACTTTTAACCAAAAATAGTTGGATTTCCTTCTTGGGTTCCATTAGTTCAGTTCACATTTAAGCGAAAAAGTGATAAAAAAGGGGGAAAGTTTCTTGAAAACAGAGGAAAAAATAGAAATTCTTTTTAAAAAAGAGGTGAAAGGGTAATAGGGGGAATGAATGCGGATTCATGAAATTAGAAGTTGTGTAATTGTTAACGCTCTTAATTTAAAGTGTTCTAAGTTTAGAGCTTTAATGAGAAATTATTCAATTGTTGATATTCTCAAATAAAATGGTACAATTTTTTATAGTTTTGAATTTCAATTTAAGAAGTTTCATTCATTATAAACAAATAATTAATAAATTTTGAATTCTCTGTGGAAAAATTCTGAAAGTAATTCCTGAATGCATATCTGAAAAACTGAGCTATATCAATTGGCATTTCGTAACGTGATACGCCGATTAATTGGAAACAGTGAAATTTGAATGCAGCACCATGAGTATGCTGGCGATAAAGAACAAGCTAATCTAGTCTCACCATTATTTAAATTGCACTTTTATTTCTGACATTGAACAGAGCATCAACGCCTTTTTAAAGTTATGTAATGAAAACAGGACTTGACAAAATTGCGCAACGAGTAAATTACAATTTTAAAAAATAGGAACATATACTATTTATTTAAGTACATACTATAATAAATAATAGACATTTATCGTTGCTTTTGAATATTGTAAATAAACCATTAATTTGGAATTAAAAAAAAATTAATTCACGTTGATTCGACAAAAAGCTATTCATCTCATTTCTCAAACTACCAAATCTACAGCCAGCATTGCCGAAAAACTTTATTTTCAAAATCCCTTAACTTTTCCCTGATTTTCCCTGACCGAATTTTTATTTTCTCTGACCATTAACATTCAAAGACCAGCATTTTAATCTTGCAACATTTTCAACATAGAATCTTTTATAACCGAAATAAGACAATTTCAGATTTTAATTTTTTAATTTCAAATTTATTTCAACCAAAAAAGATTACTTTTCTGTCATAAAAGATGAATTTTCAATCCAAAGGACGAATTTTCAACAAAATAGTTGAATTTCCGATCAAAAAATATAATTTTAACAAAATAGTTAAATTTTCAAAATAAAAAGTCGAATGTTTTAGAAAAAATTTAACTTTTAAACCCGAAAAGATGAATTTTCCCAAAAGAAAGTTAATTTTCAATCAAGAACGATGAATTTTCAACAACAAAAAGTTAATTTTTAACCAAACAGTTGCATTTAGAACAAAAAAGTTAAACTTTATAGCAAAAGAGACGAATTTTCAACAAAATTGTTGAACTTTTAACCAACTAGTTGAATTTTCAACCTACAAAGATGAATTCTCAGCAACAAATTTAATAGTTGATGTTTCAACCAAGAAAGACGAATTATGCCAGAAAAGGTGAATTTTAAAACTAAAAAGACGAATTTTCAAGAAATAAATATTTTTTAGTCCAGAAAGAAAAAAAAGTTCATCCGAATTGTTGAACTCTCAAGTCAAAAGACGAATTTTCTGTAAAAAAATTTAATTTTCAACAAAATACTTCATTTTAAACCAAAGAGATGAACTTTCAACTAAAATGATCATTCTTCAACTGGAATACAAATTTTGTTAGTTAAGCAATTTCATTTTTAACAAAGAAAGAAAAACGCTTTTTCAACCAAAGAGATGATTTGTCAACTAAAGTGACGAATCTTAATCAAGAAAATGAATTTTTGACAAAATAGTTGAATTTCCAAACAAAAAAGATGAATTCTCAACAAAAAATATTATATTTGATATTTTCACCAAAAAAGATTTTGATTGTAAATGAAAAACAGCTGAATTCATAAAAAAACAGATTTGTCAACCAAAAAGAATTATACAGTCAAGATAAGAAAATGTCAAAATTTTTTTTTAATTTTCAAGTCAAAAAGACGAATTTTCTACACAACAGTTTAATTTTCAACCTACAAATGTGAGTTTTCAACCGAAAAGTAAATTCACATCCAATCATTTGAATTTCCAACCAAATAGTTGAATTTTTATTAAAAAATAACGAATTTTCTACAAAACTGTTTAATTTTCAACCCATATATTTGAATTTTGGACCCAAAAATACGAATTTTCAACAAAAAAGTTGAATTTAGAATCCGAAATGATGAATTTTCAATAAAAAAGTTAATTTTTGAACCAAAAAGAATAAGAAAATAGTTTAATTTTTATCGAAGGATGACTTTTCAACAAAATTATTGAATTTTCAACTAAAAATATAATTGTCAGTAGGAAGCAGTTGCAAAAGAAAAGAAATATAAATACAAGGAAAATAAATTACGGATAAAAATATTATATCAGAGGGTGGCAGCAAAACTTCATTTTCAAAATTCCCTAATTTTTCCCTGACCAATTTTTCTTTTTCCCTGACCATCAGCATTCAAATAACAGAAACTCAATCTTTTAACATTATTAATATAGAATCTTTTATAAACGGAATAAAACAATTTAAAATTAAAATATAAAAAATTATCTGACCCACGGCCCCCGGCTACAGGAATAGAAATAATTACCCCCATAATGTGTTAAAATTTTATATTTTCTGTAAAATGCTAAGAAAATATAAAAATGGGAAACCAATTGATAAGACAATCAAAAGATATTCCCGCCCCCAGAATATTTTATTGCATGGTGGTACCGCTAGGCGTTAACGGATTGTTATGAGAACTCTTTTCAGTTTCAATAAGTGGAATTTATTCCGAGGGAAAGATTAACAGTAAAATAAAAAATGGGTGTGAGATTATGTTACGTAATAAATAATGGATAATAATCTTCTCTATTACCCATAACAAAACAGAAAGCCACGTAACAATAATAGACAGAGTTTCAAGAATCAATATTATATAATTTTTCTAATGCATTTTAAATTAAGGGTTCCTTTAATTGACCAGCATTTTCCGCAAATTTAATTACATAATAATATCAATAAAGCATTACTTTTACTTTGAAAATAAATTTGTTAATCGGTCTGTATTTATAGATGTGAAGCTTATGAAATCCTTATTTCAATTGTATGTTTTTTTCTTCTTAAACAGAACGTAGGATGTAGAAATAATGTCAAGTATACTTGCAAACTATATGACAAGATTTAGTAATGCAGAGCACGTGTGCTTCTTATTCAATGAACTGATAATTATCTACAAAATTAAGAAAGAGTGGGAAAAAATAAAATACAGTGATTCAAACGAGAGCTCATTTTAAAGATGACTTAAGGAACCGCGCATAATAGGGTGGGTCGAAGAAGCTAAAAATGATTAGATTAATTGGTAGTGGAACTGAAAGTTTTCTTTTTCACATTATAACTAAAGTAAACAAAAATCAAAAAATTTCTCACCATTGGGCAAAACGATAGAAAAATTTCAAAGTTTAAAATTTTTTGGGCTTGGTAAAAATGTATTAACAACATTTTTTCTGGTAATGTTTGTAGAAGTGATTAACCTTAGATAGAAAAAAGTAAGAAAAAAATTTGTTTATCGAAATATAATATATCAAAAAATGACGAAATAATAAATAGTGGCGAGTGGGGCATGGTGTGGATGCGGGGCATGGTGACTATTACAAATAATGCCCGTATTTTTTTATATTCATATTAGTTTTTTACATGCAATAGTTTTCTCTGTTTAGGAAAATAGTAATTTTATGCAATTTCTCTTTTAAAATTCACGTCAGAAAAGTAATGATGAAAAAACAGTTTTGGCGGAAACCGATGAAAAAGTCTTTGGCTGAAATTAAGCTCTTACAGCATATTTTGAAATACTTAAAGCATGAAAAAGTTAGATTTTATTAGGTAAAGTATTTTATTGAACTTCTGATATCATGATTTGTTTATATAAACGTTTTAAATGTATTAAAATGAATTATATCTTGGGCCGTCACATATAGGCACCGCAGCGTGCCCATGTACTGCAGCAAGGAGTAAGAGGTAATAACTGCTCTCGCCACATACTTTACTTTCATTGATAATAAAACATTAAATTAGTGTTGAAAATGCCTGGAGTAATTTTTTTTCATTACATTACACTTTCTAGAATTATTATATCATGTAATTTTTCTTTACAATGTTCATATTGTTTAAATGAACGGCAGTGATATGACAGTCTCCGTACCCCAGTATATGCGGTACGCTGACTGAAATGCAACATCCATCAATTAATTAAATATCACATAATAAAGTAATTAGGAAGCGATTCGGAACAATAACATACACTGTTGAAAAAATCTGTACTAGATATAGTATACACAGATTTAGTATACCCACGCGAAACGGGACGCGTATACTGAATTTAGTATATGCATATACTAAATTTAGTATGCACGTGCATGAAATTTAGTATACGCGTATACCAAATTCAGTATACGTGTATACGAAATTTAGTACACGCATATACTAAATTCAGTATATGCGTCCCGTTTCGCGTTTCCGTCTTCATTATCGGTAAACATGATCAAATGAAAAATGAAATTAAAGAACAAAGTTTTAATTTCCAAATAGTCATATGTTTGAGCTACTTCTACATTAATGAATTAAACATATGTTTTAAAGAGAAGATTTCGCATATCCTCGCAGAAAGAAGCCGAACCTTTTAGCATTACAAAGAACTGAAACAAATGCCACCGGCCACGTTGCCCGACTCGCGTGAATAAAAACGTGCTTGCGCAGCTGAATATAGTAAACACGTATATGAATTTTAGTTCATAAAGAAACTATAAAATTCATATACGTGAAAAAAACTTACTGTACACTTAATAAATTCAGTTTACATATAACTTCATAGAAGAAATTTGGTATACGTAAGTATACTAAAATTACAAAGTGTAATGAATTTAGTAAACATATAAAAAAAAATTAATATGCCCATGTATGCTAAAATTGAAAACATTTCTAAGAGTGTATTTAAAGAGATAGTGCATTGCATTTTTTGTAAATGTTCATGAATATCATATGAATATTCAATGTAAATAATGAAACTTTTTTAAAAACAGTTCTCTGAAATTACTTCTTTTGAAATGACACAGTAAAACCAATTTTGTACATGTAATTGCAAAAACTGTATTAATCGATACAAAAATATATCACATACAAAGCTTCTAATTTCATAAATTATTTAAAAATTTTGTTCATATTTTCATGTAGGTTTATTAAATATAATAAAAAAATGCTGCTTCCATTTCAATGCATGTTTATAAAATTTACGTAAACCACACTGAAATTTATCCAGCCACCAATAATATTTTATGTACAAGCAATTGAAACAGGTTTTAGAGTCAATCTTATGAAATTTGAATAACTTTTGCTTCAAAATTAGGTTTCATGTCACTGAAAATTAATGTATATGGCCTCCAATTAATTTTCAAAGCCAAATTTATGAAATTTCAATGACATAAGTCATTGAAAACTGACTGAAATTTCAGGAAATTGCTAAAAGTGTACTTTTCTTAATTATTTTTCTTATTCAGCTTTTTCCATTTTTGGTAATAAATTACTAGTTCACTGTTGAACCTGAAACCAAGGAGTGAACATATGAAGGAGAAATATGTAAATTTGAATCTAGGGACGTCTCTGGGGTCAAGAAAAAATACCTTATCCACTGAGATATGTCTTTCACGTATATAAAGTTATATTTGATCCCCATGGGTATTCAATGATACGACGTAGTTCATCTATAACAGACCCTCGCATGTATAAATCAAATATATATATATAAATATATATATATATACAAATCAGATATATTAACCATACTAAGTTGAAGCATCGGTTTACCATAAAAAATGAATTTTCATTCCAAAAGGACAAGATTTTAACAAAACAGTTGAATTCTCGACCAAAAAGATGAATTTTTAAGAAAATAGTTTAATTTTTAATTGAACAATTAAATTTTTAACTAAAAGTTAAATTTTTAACCAAAGAAAAACATATAAATTTTCAACCAAATAATAGAGGAATTTTCAACCAACCGGTCGAATTTTTAAGTGAAAGAGTTTTAACTTTGACCAAAAAGAGTTTTAACTTTAACCAAAAAAAGATAATATTTTTACCAAAAGAAGAAACAAATTTTCAGCAAAAAAATTCGATTCCCAACCAAAAAGATAACCTTTTAAGAAAATAGTTTAGTCTTTAATTAAATGATTAAATTTTTAACTACAAGTTGAATTTTTAACCAAACAAAAACGATCATTTTCAACAAAATATTTAACATTCCAGAAAAATAGTATAATTTTAACCAAATACTAGAATATTTTACCAGCAAAGATGAATTTCAAAACCAGTTGAATTTTTAAATAAAAGAGTTTAAACTTTAACCAAAAACAGTTCATATTTTAACCAAAAGAAAAAACAAATTTTCAACAAAACAGTTGAATTCCGTTCCAAAAAAGATAACTTTTTAAGAAAATAGTTTAATTTTTAATAAATTAATTAAATTTTTATATGGAAGTTGAATTTTTAGCGAAATAAAAACCAATACATTTTTAACTAAATAATAGATCAATTTTCAACGAAAAAGTTGAATTTTCGACCAAAAAAGATGACTTTTCGATATCTTAACTAGAATGACGAATCTTCAACTACAATAGGTTCATTTTCATTTGAAAAATGAATTCTTAACAACAACAACAATATTTTTTGATAAAATATTTTTATTTTAAAACAAACAGATGATTTTTCAACTAAAATGATGAATCTTAAACAAACAAAAAATGACTTTTTGACATAATTGTTGATTTTTTTACAAAGAAATTATTTTTTAACCAATTGAGATGAATTCTCAATAATAAATTTAATAGTTGATTTTTCAACCAAAAAAGATTTTCAATTTTACTGAGGAAGATCAATTTTTTATTAAAAAATAGTATATTTAAAATTTCACTCATGTAAATAATTATAAAAAAATTCAAGAAAATAGTTCAAAACTATTTGGATTATGTATTTATGTCTTGATAATTTTATGTCTTTATGTTTTATGTCTTCTTGTATTTATGTATTTATGTATATATTTCTTTATATATTTATGTCTTTATCTCTTTGTGCATTTATGTCTTGATGTGTTAATGGATTTATGTTGTTATGTATTTATGCCTTCGTGATTTTATGTCTTTATGACGTTATGTATTTATTTCTTTATGTCTCTATGACTTTTTGTATTTATGTCTTTATGTTTTAGGTTTTCATGTATTTATGTATGTGTTTCTTTTTGTGTATATGCCTTTGTCTCTTTGCGTATCAGCGTTTTTGCGCCTTTATGTCTTTATTCCTTTATGTATTTATGTTTTTATGTATTTGTGTCTTTATAGCTGTATTTATTTATTATGTCTTTATCTCTTTGAGTCTTTGCGCCTTGATGTCTTTATGTATTTATGTCCTTATGTTTTTATACTTGTATGACTTTATGTATTTATGTAGTTATGTCTTTATTTTTTATGTATTCATGTCTTTATTTGTTTAGGTTTTAGGATTTTATGTCTTTATGTCTGTATTTATTTATGTCTTCGTCTCTTTGCGCCTTTGTGTCTTTATGTATTTATGTCTTGATGATTTTATGTCTTTTCCTCTTTATATATTCATGTATTTGTGTCTATTTCTTTATATATTTATGTCTTTATCTCTTTGCGCATTTGCGCATTTGTGTCTTTACGTATTTATGTGTTAATGTCTTTATGCATTCAGTTTTTATGACTTCATGTCGTTATGCATTTATTTATGTATTTATGTATTTATGTGTTTATGAATTTATGTCTTTATGCATCGATGTATTTATGCCTTTGTGGTTTCATGTATTTATGTCTTCATGTATTTATGTCTGTGTATTTATGTATTTATGAATTTATGTATTTATGTTTTGGGTGTTTATGTCTTTATATCTGTGTTTCTTTATGTATTTATGTTTTTATGTATTTGTGTCTTCGTGACTGTATTTCTTCATGTATTGTGTCTTTATCTCTGTGAGTCTTTGCGCCTTTATGTCTTTACGTCTTTATGTCTTCATGTTTTCATATTTGTATGGCTTTATGTATTTATGTAGTTATGTCTTTATGTTTTTATGTATTAATTTCTTTATGTCTTTAGGTTTTGCGGTTTCATCTCTTTATGTCTTTATGTCTGTATTCCTTTATGTATTTATGTATTTTTCTCTTTGCGCCTTTGCGCCTCATGTCTTTATGTCGTAATGTTTGTATGTGTGTATGTATCTATGTCTTTATGCATCTATGTCTTTATGTTTTCATGTATTCATGTCTTTATGTATTCAGGTTTTAGGGTTTATGTACTTATGTCTTCATTTCTGTATTTCTTCATGTATTTATGTCTTTACCTCTTTGCACCTTTTTGGTTTTCATGTATTCATGTCTTGATGATTATATGTCTATACGTCTTTATGTATTTATGTCTGTATTTCTTCAAATATTTATGTCTTTATCTCTTGGCGGGTTTGCACATTTATGTCTTTGTGTGTTTATGTCTTTATGTCTTTGTGGTTTATGTCTTTATGCCGTGGTGCATTTATTTCTTCATGGCTCTATGTCTGTTTGTCTTTATGTATTTGTGTCTTTATGACTGTATTTCTTTATGCATTGTGTCTTTATCTCTTTGAGCCCTTGGGCCTTTATGTCTTCACGTATTTATGTCTTTATGCTTTTATGTTTATATGTATTTATGTATTCATGTTTTTATGTCTTTAGGTTTTAGGGTTTCATGTATTTATGTCTTTATGGTTTATATTTGTATGTATTTATGTCTTTATGTATTTATTTCTTTATGTATTTATGGCTTTATCTCTTTGCGCCTTTATGTATTCATGTATTCTTGTCCTTATGTCTTTGTGTCTCTATGTATTTATGTCTGTATGTATTTGTGTATTGATGTATGCATGCATGTCTTTATGTATTTAGGTATTTATGTCTTCATGTATTTATGTCTTTATGTCTTTATGTATTTATGTCTTTGTGTATTTATGTCATTATGAATTTATGTATTCATGTCTTTGTGTACTTATATATTTAGGTTTTAGGGTTTATGTCCTTATGTCTTAATGTATTTATGTCTTTATGTCCGTAAGCACGATAACTTTCGAAAGTCTAATCAGATATTGGATTGCGCTACAGGACGCGTATTTTTTGTTTTAATCGTGAAAAAGTACAATAAAAATGTTTAAAATCAAAATTTTGGAAAACCAATAGATCTACCAATTTGTTGTTAATAATTTTTTGATGAAGCAAGTATTTTTTGTTTTAATTGTAAAAAAATACATTCAAAATTTAAAAAAAATGAAATTTCTGGAAAAACGGCACAAGATACAAAAAAAATGAATAGACACACGTTGTTGACTGAAGAAAGGTCGAAAAATTTGTTGCAAATTATTTTTTTATAATGTGCCTAGTATTTGCTCTCATCGTAAAAAAAAATACATTTATAATAAAAAAATGAAATTTCTGGAAAAATCACTTGAAATATCACAAGTTTCATATCACAAGATATATAATGCAATTTAAAATAAGTTTTGAAGACTTACACAATAAAAGAATGATAGCTTTTAAAATTAAAATTGTTTGATAAAAAACGTTTTAAGTTGATCAACTGTAAATATAAATTAATTAACGATTTTTAAAATTGCATTTGATGTATAAATACAGCTAAAAATGTATTTTGAAAGGTTTTAAGATCCAAAAATTGTCTTCAAATTCCTGGGTGAAAATTGAAAATGATTTTTATATTGAAAAATTAATTGTAACACAATATTTAAGAATATTTCAAAATAAAAGCGAATTTTAATGAATGAATAACAATTAAACAACTATACATTTGGAAAAATTGGTATAAGTTTAGGAAATATTTAGAAATTTGGAACAAGTTCAAAAATAATTCAAAACTTGAAAAGATATCAACAAATCTAAAACAAAATGTAGATTTTTGAATATTTCAAACGAAAAATTTAGAAGCTTTTTAAGCATTCTGAAAGGTATCTAAATAATAAAGAAATTTATTAAGATTTCTTGAAAATTTGAAGATGATTTTTTATGTTGAAAAATCAATTTCCAGAGAGTATTTAAAAATATTTCAAAGAATTTCCAAAACTGTAATAATAATAGTCTGGAATATTTTAAGGAAAGTTTTATAATTTTCGAGGATTTATTAAAAGTTTTAGAAAAAAATCGAATAATTTAAAAAGATATTTGAAAGTTTTGAAAAATTTTCAAAAATAGTTTCAAATTTTGTAAAGGTTCCAAAAATGTTTGAAAATATTTCAAAACAAATTTTGATCTATAAATAACAATTGACTTCAATTTAAAATAATTCAACTTCTAATTTGAAAAGTGTTCAATTTAAAAAACGTTTAATCTTTCAATTTTTAATGTTTCTAACTTAAAATTGCCTAAAATGATATAATTTTGACAAAATTTACAAATTTTGATCAGTAAAAGCGATTACTTCCGAAAAATAATTTTTCAATAACAAGAAAAAATCTGTCTGAGCCCGGATTTGAACCAGGAATATGAATATCGCAAAGAGTGGAAATAGCCGCATAAATTTTGTTGTTTGAAAATAATCTTTTTATAGTTTACACTTGAGTTTAAAAATGTTATAAATATTTTATACTCGTTGATTAATGATTATACCTCAACAAAAGAAGCAGCTTGTCAATATAAAAATATGGTTCCTATGCAAAAATTTCTTAATTATGTTGATAACATTCATGAATAATATAATTATATAATTTATAATGAAGGGGAATTATTGAACGCCCCCCCCCCCAATTCCTTTTCTGAATTTGCGCCATCGAAATATTACTTCATACTAAGTAGTTTACAAAATGATAATGAAATGATTCATATTTAATAATCTCCATCGACACACGCAGAAGTGATATGGGTAATTCTTGAAGAAGAAAGTTTCGTATGTACATTTGTACAAATTGTTCATTGTCATACAGGATATGAAGCAAACGTTCGTACTTAAAAATCAGTCTTATGTCAATAAACCTCATTGCTATTACATTTAGAGGACGTTTCACTCCGTTAGGATTTATAAAAAAAATTAGGTTGCTCTAACCATTTTATTTAGAAAAAGTGTCCTAATTCACGATTATTCTTTTCTTTAAACATATTGTGTTTTCCAGAGAAGTCGATACCTTTTTATTCAGATTTTATTACATTCTAATCAGAGAATGTATTTTCAAAAATTTTGAGAGCACTTTTTTTAATTTGAAAATTCTATGTACGGCTATTCGTAGTACTCGAAAAGGCATATAATTCATCCTCATGATTTTTTCGAAAAAAATGTGCAACCAAAGAGATGAATTTTTGACAGAAATGATGAATCTTCAACTATAATAGGTTAATTTTCTGTTAAAAGATCAATTATTAACAACAACAATATTTTTTATTCTAATATTTTTATTTTAAAACAAAGAGATGATTTTTAAACGAAAATGATGAATTTTAAACGAAAAAAATGACTTTTTGACAAAATTGTTGATCTTTCTACAAAGAAATTAATTTTTATCTAAAAGAGATGAATTATTAACAATAAATTTAATAGTTGATATTTCAACCAAAAAAGGTTTTAATTTTAAATCAAAAACAGTCAGATCAATTTTGCGGGCAAACTATGCGAGATACGAAAAAATATGAATCAACAAAGATTATGCACACAAAAAAAATCTACAAATTTGTTATAAATCACTCTTTGATAGAATGCGTAGTTTTTTTTTATTCGTAAAAAACAACATTGAAAATAAAATTGAAACAGGTTAATTTTTAGGTACGAAATAAATTATTTAAAAAATATATATATTTTGACAAAATAATTAAATTTTCAACCAGAGATGAATTTCTAACTGAAATGATGAATCTTCAGCTGAAATAGATTAATTTTCAGTTAAAAGATAATTTC